>JADAQX010000482.1:0-38794 GCA_015476325.1 Cardiosporidium cionae
TTAGTATAATAAATTAAAAATGAATATAAAAAAAAATAAAAATGAATATAAAAAAATGAATAAAAAAATAAAAATTTAGTATTATAAATTAAAAATAAATATAAAAAAACATAAAAATGAATAGTATAAAAATATTTTTAAAAATATTAAAAAAAATTAATTCAAATTATAATAATTAGCAAACCATTTTGTAATAAAATGAGGAGACTTCCTTCCCAAATAAGATCGTAAAAATCCTAAAAATGAAGGACATAATTTATAAAGTGTAATATAAAATTAAAAGAAATTTTATAAAAAAAAAATGTTTATCAAAAAGAAAAAGTGTTAATTTTAAAAATAGTAAATTTTATTATTTGAAAAAAAATTTCATTTTTAATTGAATTCATTTTTATTTATTTCCTCTTCTACACTAGAAAATTTACTTGAAGTTCTTCTTTTGAGTGTTTATTCTCCTCATCTATACTATAAGAACGTAAGCGATAAAAGAATATAAAAGAAACAAAATGCTTCTGTTTTCCTAATAAAAACAAAAAATTTTATGTAAAACATATTCTTAAATTTCTTTATTTAAAAATATACTTATTTCTATAAACTCCTTAACCTATAAAATCAATTTTTTTTTTATACATAAAACGTTTATATATATAGCCTTTTAAAATTTTAAACTATAAAAAATTATAAATTTAATATACGTATTATACTATTTTATTATAAATAAATGCATTTTATAATAGTAATTACCTAAACGATAGCGATCAAATAAATCCTTCAAAAGAAGTTCTAAACGAGAATAATATGGAACACCATCCTTAGAAAACCACCACATCTTAAGAAATTTTTAAAAAAAAATTATAAAAAAAAATAGAAGAAAATATATAAAAAATGAGTAAAATATATATAAAATGAGTAAATTATAAAAAAAAATAGAACAAATTATAAATAAAAATAGAATAATAAAAAAGGAGAATAACTATATAAAAAATAGAATAAATTATAAATAAAAATAGAATAATATATATAAAAAATGAGTAAAATATATATAAAATGAGTAAATTATAAAAAAAAATAGAATAAATTATAAATAAAAATAGAATAATAAAAAAGGAGAATAACTATATAAAAAATAGAATAAATTATAAATAAAAATAGAATAAAATATATAAAAATGAGAGTAAATTATTGATAAAAATATGGAGTAATTATTGATAAAAAGAGAGTAAATTATAGATAAATATAGAATAAAATATATAAAAAGAGAGTAAATTATAGATAAAAAAAGAGAGTAAATTATAAATATCTGTTTAAATACAATTTTTACATTGCATAACTCTTTTCACATATTAAAAAGAAACATGTAAACTAGATACATCTTTTTCCTTAAAAAAAACGAATAGGGAAGAAGAAACTATTAAAAAACCATAAGTATACAATCTATCATTTTCACATTAATTCTTTATTCTTTTTTAATTTTGTGAATAGTTCCATTAGCTTGAATATAACCTTCTCTTGTAAAATAAACATTGGAAATGTGTTTAAACTAAAATTTTTATAATTTCTTTTTTGTTTTAAATTTTTCATAATGTATGATATTTTAAAATGTTTTTGTTTTGTATAATTTTTAATATTAAAAAAAATTCTTTTCCCATTTCTTCTCTTTCACCTCTATTCCATCTATTCTGTACTCAAAATCATTGCTTCTACTCACAGCAATTTCACATGGCTCTCTCTTTTTCTTTTGCCCTTCCTCTTGCCTCCACTTCTCCCTTCCTCCCCTCTCCCTCTTTTATCCTTTTCCTCTCCCTTTACTCTCCCTTCTCTCTCCCTCCTCTCTCTCTTTATCTCTCTCTTTACTCTCCCTCCTCTCTCTCTCTCTTTATCTCTCTCTTTATCTCTCTCTCTCTCTCTCTCTCTTCCTCCTCTCCTCCCCTCTTCCCCAAAATTCTTCAACTGAATGCATACAGTTACTCCCTCTATTATTTTTCTTTTCTTTGTATTCTTAAAGAAACTTCTATTTTTTACTTCTTGTGAGAGTTGAATAAGAATAACAATACGTTGACATTTAGCTCTAAAGGTGAATTTTGTATCATGATCCACAATTCCACTAAAAACACCTTTTTGTGAAGGATGTAATACTCCATTTTCATGAAATGAAAGATGTTCCTCTTGTGTTGAAGTAGAAATTTCTATATCTATATATACAAATAGAAAGAAAAAAAACAGAAAAGAAGTGAATCTCAAAAAAATCGTTTAAAACACTTTTTTGTATACAGAAAAACGCATATGTATAGAGAAGTTTATTAAAAAAAATAAAAATTTATTAGCTTTGATTGTAGGTACATTGAAATTAATAAAAGTAGATTTTGTTTTTTTAAAATGCCAAATTTTTCTTTTTAATAGTATAAAAATAATTATAAAAATTATATATATATATATACACCAGAAGAAACTTTTGTAGAAGCTTGTGTGAGTGGAATCAACGAAAGATGTTGAACAGTAAATTGAAATCGTGGAAGTCCAATAGGTGATAATCCTTTATATAAAATTTGTCCAATTAAAGAATTCTATTTTAAAAAAAATATATAATTTTTAGTGGGTTTTTATATCTAGTTTATATATATTTATATAATTTATATATTTGTATAATTTTGTTTTTTTAAAATAATTTATATATATATACAGGTTTGTTTTTATAAATAATTTTTATATATTTATTTAATTTATATATATATAGGTTAGTTTTTATCTATAAACACATATAGAGTATAAAAATTCTAACTGTTTAATTAAAAAAAAATAATAATTTGTTAAAAAATACAACAGTGCATTTTTTTTTTAATATTACATAAATACATCTTTTTAATATATATAAAATATGTTTATAAAAAAAGAAAAAAGAAAAATTTTTTCTTCCCTTTTTATTTAAAATTTTATATACCAAAAAAATAAACAAATACAGAAGGATTCTTCTTTCATCCAAAACTCTTTTTTAATTTGTTAAAATGTGGTTTTTAAATAATCTCCAATTTTCTTTACATGGAACAAAAAAGGTTTATATATATAAACTAATAAATAGAAGTTTAATCCAGATAAAAAAAATATTTTTCTTCTACAACTCTATTCAACAAAATATACATGTTCATCTTTTAAAAAATAAAAAATATATAAGAACCTGATATATCCATATATCTCTTCTAGATACACAATCTTCTCTAATAAGAATTTCTACTTTATCCAAAACAACTGCTGAAGGATCAATAAGTTGTACCTTTTTAAAAAAAATAGAATTATAATTTTTTATTTGAAATGTGATAAATTATTGTTGATAAAATTAAATATTTATCAAAAGATGAAAATAAAACTAAAACGTAAATATCTATTTGTATTTACAATTATTTTTTTTAGTAAAATAGGCAGTTCAAAGAAAAAGAGATATATATATATATATAAATGTTGTCTCTATACATATTTCTCTTTCTTTTTTTCTCTCTTTTTATTTCTCAATCCGAAAGCTTTCAATTTTTTTGTTTTGCTCTCTCTATTTTTCTCATTTTTCTCCCTCTCACTTTTTATTTTTCTCTCACTTTTCTCCATTTCCTTTTCTTTTTTCTTTCTCTCTCTCTCTCCTCATTTCCCTCCTCCTTCTCTCTCTCTCTTTCTCTCTCTCTCTTTCTCTCTCTCTCTCTTTCTCTCTCTCTTTCTCTCTCTTTCTCTCTCTCTCCCTTCTCTCCTCATTTCTATCATTTCTCTCATTCCCTCTATCCTCCTTTCTTTTCTGCCTCTCTTTTTCTGGCTTTCCTTCCTCTCTTTATAATTTTTTCTCCACAAAATGCTTTTCAATTTTTCTGTTTAGAAGAAAAAGCTACTTTTTTATTGAATAATTTGAATAAAAAACAAAAAAATATATATAAATTAAAAGAATATTTTTATTTTCACATACTAAGACTTCATGTCTTTCTTTTGGTAAACCTGCTGCACGCGCCACCGTATCTGAGAAAGAAATATTAATTCCATTGGCTAATTTAGTGAAAGATTTTTCTGTAAGCTGAGAATACACAAACAGAATAGATGAACCATTTTAAAAAATAAATGAAAAAGGAATGTTTCTATATTTACAGTAAAAAAAATGTAGATAAATATATTTAAAAAAATGTGAAAAAAGAAATTGAATAAAAAATTAAATAACTATCTGCTTACAATAAAATCGAGAAGAGAGATCAACTAGAAAAATTAATACAAAATATGAATATAAAGAAAAAGAAAAATGCATTTTTATTGTTTTAAAAATAAAACTTTTATACTTTTACATTAAAAAATTCTATATAGTTTCCATTTTTCAAAGAGTGCTTAAATTTTAAATGATGTTCATAAATTTTTATATAAAACTATAAAAACAAATTTTTTTCAATGTAAGATAAAAACGCAAAGAATTACTTTTGTGGTGCATAGCCTCTCTTATTTATTATCTATTTATCTCTCTTTTATGCAAATTTTAAAAAAGTAACAAAAATATAACGTAAGTAAAGAAAAAGAAGAGGAAAATGATGTTACGTAATCTTATAAAGCATAGCATTAAATGTAGATCAAGAAAAAAATTGCATAGATATAAAAAATATATATATTTACACATATCCAATTTCAAGTTGTTTTGAAAAAACGAAATTTTTTTTAATGAATTGCAAAAACTATGAGTCTCAACTCTTTGGATGTATGTATTGAAAATTCAAAGAAAGATTCCTTAATTTATGAGTAGAAATTTCTTCTTAAATTTTTCAGTGCTACGTATATCGAGAGAAATGAAACAGGACTTTAATGCTATACCTTAAATACAAGAGATTTCTCAGAATTTTTCTGAGAGTGCACACTTATCAAAGCAGGTGAACCCAATGTTTTTGCATATTCAATACCCAGAAGACACATGGCTTTGCTAATACAAAGAAAACAAATAACATAATAAAAAAAAACGGGTGTGTGCTGCAGCAACGGTAACTACCAAAAAAAGTATAGTATGCAAATCGACGATAAGTGCAAAAAAGTACAGGACGAAATTTCAGAATGAGCAAATTTCAGTTTCTGATATTTCCTCGAGCTTCATTATCATACTAAGATATTGCCTCATTATTACATACGAAATAAGACCAGTTTTAAAAAATGTCTTGCAATCAATAAAAAGGGGTGTATATACATTCTCTACGTTTTTCCTTAATACATGAAATGTATTAGTAGAGAATAGAATGCATGTTTGTATGCTACCAAAAGCATTGCTTGTAATAGCCTATATTGCTTCTTCATAAAAATGTTAACCCAATCAAGCCACAAAAAGAAATGGAAATGCACTACTTATATATATGAGACCTATGCTTCTTCGAGTCATGCGTTGCAGCGGCAGCCACAAATTCGCGATTTTTTCCCAGTATCGATCCATCGACGGAATTTTTAGATGCTGAGCGATCCAAGGATTCCACTAGACGTTCTCTCCCTTTTCGCCAACGATTTAACATTGCATGTACGATTTACACAAGGCACTACAAGCTTGAAAGGTCAAAACTTCTTAAGAACGTATGAAGCGAACGTGAGGAATGCGTACTTCCAGCAGTAATAATCTCCTTAATGCACGAATGAGATGAGATGGATTGACATAGTACAATTGAAATTCGCTTAATTGAAAGAATTGGGGCTTCGTCTAAAAAGCCAACTCTTTGTGTACAGCCGCACATATCGAATATCCAACTACCTACACCGAGTAAGCAGGGTGAATTTTTATTGAAGATTGAATTGGTAAAATACAGCCATCTCAAAAAAATAGAAACAGTCTTCGAAAGAAAGTATAAAGCAAGTTCTCATTCATGCTTCAGTGTTTTCGATGCCAACGTGAGCAAAAGACTGTTACAGTTAATATTGCCTTTTTTTGAATAATGCAATTGACCAGATTTCAAGCTCTGCACCCGGTGTGGCGCTACTGCAAATGTGTGCTCTATTTTTATCACAAAACGTTTTTAAGAAGTGATAGTGAAGTAAAAGCAAGAAAAGCTGAAGGTCTCTTGTTTTGTGTTTATTCAATCCATTAATTTTCGGAAAAGCTATTACTATTTGAAACTGAGTTTCGTAGCAAACTGCACTCTAAATGTTGACCTTCTGCATTGGATGATGAACAACTTTATGCGATTGTTCATTGCAGACTGCGTCAACTTTTCTAGTGAAAATATTTTTGATAATAGCAAAACTGCACTTTAATTTTTTTATTTTAAGAAAAGTAGAACCTTGATAGTAGCTGCTTTTGTTTAAATCTAAATATCACATGTAGATATATTCTAGTAAAACATGTTCTTTAGTCGTTTAGTCTAATTTGTCATCTTTAAAAATGGGTGAGACAACTTGCCTAGTATAATTGCAACATGGACTGTTTGTAAAGACTCCTTCATTTCTTTTATTCAAAATGTTTTTTAGAACAATATTATCTAGTTTAAACAATAAAAGTACACTGACTACAAACTCATAGCCAAAAAAAAGAAAAATCATGCCATGGCACTTTCATTTTTCAGATATTGCCATGAGTGTTACCCAAAATTATTTACAACTCAAAAGTAAAATGGGAAACCTATGTAGCATGAAGCTTCTAGAGAATCCATGTGGTGCCTAGGAGTGAAGCACGCACACTTCTTATACGTTGAGAAGCTCAGTGAATTGCAATTTTATCACATCTCTACATTAAATGGAAGATTAAGGTTGTAAAATAAAACTATGACCTAATATCAGCTGACAAGATCATAAGCGCAATACCTAAGCTGCAATAATACATAAGTTTCAAAAATATTGCTTTAGGTTAGAGCACTCTTTCTTTCAAATGAACCGAACCTGCCTTTGAAAACCCAACTTTTAAAAACGTCGAATTATACGCTAAACTTTTCTTAGAAAAAATGTATTAAAATCATTTCGTTTATGTTTTTGAGTACAAGTAGCGATTTATCAGTAGCGGTATATTGAGGTACCTTCCTAGCACCAGAACTTCATTAATTGCACACGTTCTCAAAATTCAGAGAAATAACTAAAATTCAATATTCGGCACAAGGTAAATCACTTAGAAAAATTGGGGAATCGACTCTTTATAAAAATTAGGAGTGTACTCTGTTGGAATCGACTACAGCCTAGAAATGGTTTTCTTTTTAAAATATCGTATACTGAGTATGTTGTGCTCATTAAAAAAAATTCTGATCGAATAAACAGTACCATATAACAGCTTAGCCTGTTGATGGCACGAAAAGAGCTTGTAGAAAATATTTATTTCTCAGGTTAGCAAATCTCACAGCATGCTTCTGCTTTCCTGCTTAGATGAAAGTGATGAATTTGACTTCATAAACTAAATCAATTAGTGTATTGAAGATGTTTCCAGAGCACAACTGTACAATGCTGTTAAATTAGAAGTGTTAAAATATCTTTATTGTGCTTCTTCAAAACCAAAAAAAGGCAGTAGTGAAGACAGAGACCAAAGTTATGAGTGTAAAAAAGTTTGCATCAAATGAATTGAATATTAAATGAATGAAATTTTGTATATGGCAAGCAGCATTATTTGGAAAAATGTAGATGATAGTGGGCGTTGTATGAAGAAAGCAAATTTCTTTTGCTGTAATGGATACGAACAGTAAAGATTTATTCAGCAGTCACAGAGGCACTTTTTCCAATGTTCTCTATAACCTCATTGAGAATGTTACTATTTGTATGGCAGCACATATCTGCACATGTTCAAGAAAAACAAAAACAAATAATGAAAAATGAATTCAATACTTGAAACTTAATAGTGCAGTATTATATCACGTTTGCTAAGTACAATGTAATAGTTGCTTCATAAAAATTCATTTCAAAATACAATTTTTTTTCCTTTTATGCTATCATCGCACTTTACCGCTTGCAATGTCCATTGCCTTTAATGCAATGGCTTGCGCCGATAAATCTTCAATATCATACAAAGCACGAGCCGCCGCTGAAATATTGATGAAAAAGAATGAATTTAGTAGGCTAATAGTAATTGAATCATTCTATTGAACCAATTTGAATATAGTTCAAATGCTAGATAATGTATTGTATAACGAGATATATGCTTCACAATCTTGTGTACTCCGCAAAATGTTCTAGCATCTTTTCAAATAAAACAAAAAAATGCATTACTGGCAATAAATAAGGTGTGTATATGCTAGTTTAACTTTATGCAAAAACTATGAGAATTTATCTCTAGACAAATCAAGAAACAAAAAAAACTCAGCAAATGCTTGTCGATTATCATTTTTACCTATTGCATAGGGTCCACCAGAACCTACACCTGAAAACAAAATAAAAGAAATGCTACTCTAGTAATTTTTGAGGGTAAAGTTATATAAGAAAAAACGAAATAGTAAAATTTTCCCAGATTTTCCTATTTCAAGTGCACAAAAACAAAACTATAAGTTTTATTTCCAAACTAACCAAGAATACCATCATGGCTTTCTAAAACGTCACCATTCCCAGTAACTTGTAGAGATATTTTTTCATCTGCTATGACCAAAACAGCCTGAGAAAAGATATGAAGCAAGGAAATAGGATCACTCTATATTGTTTCTACAGGGTTTGAAAAAGAAATAAAAATATTGAACTTCTCTTGTACACCTATTTTGCTAACATCATATTTATTTCACAGAGGGATATCTACTATCTCTAGCAAATTTGTAGGTGCAAATGACATGTGTGCAGTTTTTCCAGTAGGTAAAATCATCAAACTATAACAAAATACAATAAACTCCAAAAACTAACACCAAGCCAAACATCGTTGAGTAATGAAAGCATAGTACAACACAGTAAAAAATTCTATCTCAGTAGCCATCACTTGTAAATGACGCAAATAGCGGTCCATTCGCCAATGTTTCGCCAATTCCACACATGCACGGAGAAGCTGGCCTATCAAAATATATAGAAAAAAATAATTAAGTAGGGGATTATCTAGGCGTAACAAAAACAAAAATTTCGAGAGTTTAAGAAGAGTTTCTTTTGTTTGAAATTCTTCAACTTTCAGGATAAAAATAGGAAAGAATCTTTACAAAATTTTTCCAAAGAAAAAAATATGCCCAGTGTGTATCCAATAATACTATAATGGTAATTTTAGAGAGCGTACTTCTCACTTATTTATAAAAAAGTACAAAACTATTTTAAAAACACTTTTATTCTAAAAAAAAAGAAAAACATTTGTAAACAAACTATAAAACACCAAGAAACTCAGCTCAACTCAAAAAATAAAATAGGAATACAACAAAGCATTTTATTATAATTTCCATGCTTTCTAAAAACAAAAATGATTTTTGCAAAAAAACATCACTAGAATGAATAAATTCATCTTACCACCCCACAAAACATCAATAAAATGAACAAATTCATCTTTACCTCATGTTTCTAATGACCTTTTAAAAAAATCAAAGAATTACCCGGATATTCTTCTAATCGTTCCTCTAATCTATCCACCAAGGTAAAACAATCTGCTGTAGTTCCAGCAAAACCAAGGATCACATTACCTTTTAATCGGCGAATTTTTCGTGCATTTGGTTTGACAATCTAAAAATATATTTTATGTTAAAAAACACTAATCAAAATACGTAGTAGCTTATATGTAGCAAAGAAAAATGTGTTGTATTAGGCCATATAGTTTGCAGTTTAAACTAAAAATAATGACACCTTGAAAAAAATTAATTTTATATATTTAAAAATGATATATATATATATATACATACACTCATCACCTTTAATTTTATAAAAAAATATTTGTTAAATACTGTTTTATTTTTTTTTGATATTAAGTTAATTTAAAAAGATGTTCTGTGAGAGAATCTTGTTTTTTTAAATTTTAATTGCTTTTCTAAGATGTTTAACATATAATTTTTCTTCCAACAAATATCTAGGAAAATACAAGTAAAGTTAAATTCAACTAAAAAGGGGTATAACACACAATTTTTATTTCTTTCTCTCTTACCATATTTCCTTGTGATACCATTCCATCACCTGCTATACACTAAAGAATACATAGAGCACCATAAAAATTTTATAGTTGTTCCATAAAAAATTTTAAATAAATAAAATGTATATATAAATAAACGTATTTCTCTGTAGAAAGCGTTATGAAAAAAATGCAGACAGTACAATAGATTGTTCTAACATTATAAAAATATAATTTAATAAAATAATAAACACTTTTTGCAAGTCTCTTTTCATATTTTTTTCAATCTTAAATGCCATTTTTTGCATTCACATTTCTTGGCATACAAAAAACTTGCCATAAGATTATACCCATAACCATAAAAATGCAATAAAAAACTTTATCAAAATACAAAAAGAAGAAAAAATGAATTGTTAAAACTGGCATTTTAAAAACCTAATTTGTACATTTTAAATTTTTCACTTGATTTATCCCTACACATAGAATAACGCATACACACATCCTCTTCTTGTACATGTATGCATCCTTTTCTATTTATTTTATATTTTGTAAACTGCATACAATCAAATTTAAATTTTATAAAAATCCTTAGTATTTCTATTTTTTTATAACCTTAACCATTATATTTTGTTCAAATTTTTATACATGTTTTTCAAAAGAAGCAGAAGAAAAATACACACATCATCTTTTCAAATTTTCTTTTTGTAGAAATGTTCTTAGCCTAAAGTATATCTTAACCAAAAATTAAAAAGAACGATGAAAAACAAAATAAAAAAATACTTCTTTTTCGGTTTGGTTAAAACATTAAGATGTATACCCCTTTCTTCATATTTTAATGTAAAATATTTTTGTAATATATGTTTTTTAATTTTAATATTTTTTAAAGCAAGATACTAATAAAAAAATAAATAATTTAACATCTACAAACGTACAACTTTCTCATCTTTTCGTACACACAAAATTGTAGTGCCTTGCATGGGTCCCACACCTAACATAGAAGGGACACCTATACTTTCTTGAGAAAAATTTCCATTTGAGAAGTTTGGGATATAAGAACTGCTGGTTCTACGTTGAAAAAAGGATAATGGATAGAGGGCAGCCGCCTTACAGCAGAAGGGCAAAACATGAGAGGGTGGTGTAAAAGTTTGCAGAGAATGGAAAAAGAAGGGAGAGAATCGAATACACTGCAAATTGAAACACAGAGAAGAATATCAACTTATATGCTGTTGCAGTTCATGGCTGTTACGTTTTTGGAATATGTGCATAAAAAAGTAGAAAATGAAATTCAGTCCATGCAGACACAAACGCGTATCATATTTTTGCAAATAAAACGCTATATAAAGCTTTGAATAAAAAAAATTTCTTTTTTTAAACAACGATTTTAAATGTTAAAAAATACAATAAATCTTGGCAATCCAAAAAGTATGCGCCTTTTACTACGTCAAAAATGTGTTAAGAAATTTCAAGCCAACTTTTACTGCTTGTGAGAATTTGCTTGTTCACTTAAAATTGCTGTGAATGAAAAAACGGTGATAAAACTTAGAATAGTATGAGGTTAAAGCTGTTGAAAAAATAAATATATTCGTTTAAGAAACTACAGTACATTCTATAGAGCTTTAGAGATGCAATTAAAGGAAGGGAATGCATGCTTTCTAAGCAAGTATGTGAAAATGCCACCGGGGTAACGGTTAAGTATAAAAATGCTAAAGATGTGCACCCTTTAGAGAAGGCATTTCTTCAAAATTTAAAACTCAAACTTAATACGTGCGTCAACAGAGAAGTACAAGAAGTACATCTCTCAATTGCACTTTCAGTTACTGATCTACTATGAATTTTAGAAATGTTTATGAGGGCAAGGATATGCAAATTTTCTTGCCTAACAATCACATGTTTGAACACCAAGTCAGCGGAAATACAGAGTTTACATAGAGAAGTATAGTCCTTATCATATTGAGACATGAATACTGAAAGAATACACCCCGAAAAAAGCATTTACAAAACGGCAATTGCAGTGACAGAACTCTATGTGAATGGATGAAATAAAAGACGCTTTCAACAATGGGTTTCAATGGTAATTTACAGCTTTTCTACTGACACTTTTTTTACAGACAAGTTGAAAAGGCTGATGTATGGTTAAACCAGACGCAACACTCCTTAACAGCATGAGAATCAAAAGTTATAACGTAGAGAGGAAAAGATATAAGTGATGTCTACAGAAGCTGAAGATACAAGCAGAAGCATTTCATGAATAGATTCCTTTATTGTTACAAACTGTAGCACAGCATTGCTTCTAGCACTCGCTCTAACAATTCACTAGGATAGAGTTGGCAATGAAGCAGAACTTTTTCATGCATTATTGTAGAATCGAAAGATTTGTGAAATGCATAGTCCTATATGTTTAAACCCTGCCCACATGAAAGAAGGAGTTACCCCAGTGGTCATCATTGTATTTCCATGAAGATTATATCTCGTTCTCAACTTGTGAGTACAAGTGAGAGCTTAACTCAGGTACAGTTTAGGATAGTTCTGCAGCAATCAGATGCTGCAATGGTATTGAACAATTGACTTTGCAAGCTTTCTTGTTGGGAAGTAGTGGAGGGATCGTTTAAGGGAAGCCTGCTCAATTTATTTTGAAAAACTTGACAGTTGACAGCTATTCCCTAAGGCCAATTCTTCGACGGTAACGTGAGGAAAAGGAAACAGAGTACAAAATCTTTGTCAATGCTATTTTTAGTTGTGTGCTTGACATTGGGCATCCTCTTTAAACAACATATGCGTGCCCGATACAGCAAACAACATTTGAGCAATTTGGACTTTCTACAAGGCAAGGAGAAAATATTTTTGCGTTACTTCGAAAGGAAAACTCGACTTTGAAGACTGTTTATGCAAATTCGACTGTTTTAATTGGATCACTTCAAAGCTCATGCAACCCATTTGAACCGCATTATGCGTTCCCATCAAAATCATACCACTTTCTCTTTAGAACCTTAATTTCTTTTAACCCAAAGTGAGGTAGCGGCGGTTTCACGCAAGGCTTACCGGCATCCAGGGTACTTTTCAAGTTGCCTCATTTATCAAAAGCCAAGATAATCAGCGACAGCTAGTTAAGCAACTATTCTTTTCCTTGTTATGAATGAGTAATTTCTATAACAGTTTACTGCTATTGTAAGGTGAGAGATAGAATAGTCCATGCTGCGGCCAGTTGTGATTGCGTTGACTTAGGCTAAATGTCTTTAGGTCTAGGATAGGTAAATATAATCGTATTTTCAAATCGTTAATGGTAACGAATTCGTTGAAAATGTTCAAAAAAGAGGAATAAAATTTACTCTATACCGCTTTGATAATAACGGAGCCTTAAAAAATCTGGAAAGAAAAGATCCCCTTGTACACTTAATGGGTTTACATACGTAAAAAAGGATTAAAATTAAAAATTTAAGCAAAAGTCTTCGGAAAATTAACTGCATCAAGACGGAAGGAATAATCATAGTCCTGTTAACGAATTACAGTGTATCCATATCACGGAAATACGGGCTGCAAAGTTACTACTATTGCCTTGTCAGGATTCAATGATTTGAGCCTGTTTGCGACACATGAAAGTTCGCAACAATAATAAAGTAAAATAAAGTTTTAAGTATCAATGCTCAGAGCAGTATTGTATTTATTGAAGAGAACATCAATCACCTTACAGAACCATAATGAGCACAGTAAAACAACTTCATTGAAACTGGATTTTAGTCTGTAAGTCCATAACCAAACACTTTTTCCCATTTCTTTCGGCAAGTGGGACAATTTGCTACCTATCAACTCTATCTCTGTTCAATATGCTGTCTGCTGTAGCCTAAGGTAGAATTTTCAATAGCATACACTATATAGTCCATGAACATTTTTCTGCGAATAAATACCGCTTGCTAGCACTCATTAGCGAAATTGAAAACACGAACGTACACAGTGTGCTTACAGGTCAAGAATAAGTGTTAAAACGTGCCTCTTTATCACGATTTGTGTCAGGGCACTCCAGAACACAATAAAGTGTGCCTATACAAAAAAAAGTACCTTGAAAAACAGAAAAGTACAAGCAGCCACGAAATGTACACCATCTGGCTACCTGCACGCGAATTCTGTTTTTTTTCTGTTAAAATTTAATCGCGCACACTACGTAACTACTGTGTGCAAAACAGAATCCTACAGCAGATGACGTAGTCTGCGAAAGGACGAGCGAAACTCTCGCTTCTCGCCGCCAGCAACCGCAGCCTTCATTGTTGGTGGCGCTATGCGTGCTTGCTTGAAGTGTTCTCTTCTTCTCTTTTTACTTTATTTTCGTTTTAATCGTTTCTTTATTGCTGTTCATTTCATTTGCTTGTTTTCTTGCGTTAAATTATATTTTTAAACTATACCTACCATTTTAATTTGTTCTTCTTTATTTCCAAGTGCCTATATTCCTTTGTTTTACGTGCGTTTACTTCGTTGCATACTGTTTTCTATCTTGAAACTTCACCCGTTATAAAAATGTCTAACCCTCGTGTTTTCTTTGATATAACCATGGACCAAAGCCCTCTTGGTCGCATTGAATTTGAACTTTTTGCAGATAAAACACCTAAGACCGCTGAAAACTTCAGGGCTTTGTGTACTGGAGAGAAAGGACCTAAATTGCACTACAAAGGCAATAAATTTCATCGCATTATTCCGAATTTTATGATTCAAGGAGGTGATACTACTCGTCAAGATGGAACTGGTGGATTATCCATTTTTGGTGAGATTCTTTACAAAATTAAAATTAGCAAAGAGTAGTTAGTGGTTTGTGTAGCATAATTGTAACAGGACTGTATTCATGAGCCATCGCAACTTTATGAAGGGGGAAAACATTACGGGATAATGCGATAAAGTGGAAATTATTTTTACACATTATTTGACGTTCGATTGCGTAGTGGTTTCACTGAATGTAGGAATGGTTGAAGGAGTCTTTGCAATTTTTCAAATATAGTAGAGATTTGTAACTTCTATTTTAGAAAAGAGGATTAACGATGATGTTTTAAGAAGATTCGAAACTATGCTAAAATTACGTATGTTATTGCTGTTTGATGCTTAGGGCACAAATTTGAAGACGAAAACTTTAGCGGTGTCCATGATCAGTTTGTTCTTTCTATGGCAAACTCTGGACCTAATACCAACAACTCACAATTTTTTATCACCACTGTAAAATGCCCTTGGTTGGACCAGAAGCATGTTGTTTTTGGAAAAGTT
Source organism: Cardiosporidium cionae (assembly GCA_015476325.1). Lineage (NCBI taxonomy): Eukaryota > Apicomplexa > Aconoidasida > Nephromycida > Cardiosporidium > Cardiosporidium cionae. The sequence goes on from JADAQX010000482.1 coordinate 15,191, forward strand.
GTGTCTGGTACGGACGTGGTGAGAAAAATGGAAAATGAAGGTACTAACAGTGGAAAACCGAAGCGCGCTGTATGCATTGGCGACTGTGGCCAAGTTGCTTAAAAATTTCAATAATCAATAGTTTGGATAAAATTCGTCTTTAGCTTAGTTTTTACATATGATATAGAAAATTTTTATGCCACCTAGTCTTGATTACGTATGCTTTTGATTGGTTTTTAGTGTGATATTTGTTGATGCTGCTAACAATGTTGTTTTTGCTCAATTTGAATTTGGTATGAAACGTTAGTTTCTAATGTAACAGCGCTGAAGCTACATGTGTTGGTCAATTATTAGAGATTGCCCCACAAAGTTATAGCGTTAAGGTGGGTATACCCTACAATTTTTTTTGGAATTGCATCTTCCCGTCAGCATGATTCATTCATCGTATTTTATTTTAATTAGAGATGAAACATGCCATTATTCTCATATTCGAAACAAAAAAAGGTTACAACAGATTTTCTTATGCAAATGGTAAGTAAAATATTTTGTTGCCTGGCATGTCAGGTTTTGAGCTTTATAAGCTTGAAAGTTTTCCATCTTTTCTCGCATAAAAAAAATACTAGGAAAGCTCTGAACCCTCTTATTTCTTTTAAGCATGTAAATGAAAATATTACAACCACGGTTTCATGAAGAGGAGCAGTACTTCTCTTGGTTTTATTCGTGGGCAGTTTGCGCTTGCAATCGTGTAGTATCTTCAACCGTCTTTAGAAATTTATTCTTCAATCTGTTCTATTGGCTGGTTTCGAATGCATTTCAAAGTGTAACCTTCAACCTGTCGGGTGCATTTTCGCAATGTTCCTATACAGATCATAGAAGATAAAGGAAACTCGCATTAAATGTTAGCGAACTTAAAAAGCCATAAAATAGAAAATACAACTATGGTTCATTGTAACAACAACAATGGAATAGAAGCTATCCAAATAACGTTTGTACACATTGTAATATCTTTTGGGATGTACTATAAGATTTAACCTCCTTTGTGCAAAATATGAAATGTATAGGCTCTTGAGTGTTGCTCATTCATGGAGTACAAGACAAACAGTAACTCCTGGTGATACGCCTGAAAATTAACATAAGAAATTCTCCCAGTGTCCGAATTACTTTTTCATAATCTTAATTTAATACAAGCGCTAATAGCTCCTTTCGCTTTTCTAAAAGGTAATTTACGATACGTAAAGTTAAGTTATTCTCCTCATTTATTTTTTTGCAATAAATATGCTTGTGTTACAAAAAGAACTTATTCAAGTCTAATATAATATCTTCAGTGTTTTTTATGCACCTGCGAGCATCGAAGGACAAGTAGATTTACAGAGGGATCCCATTGTACCCCTGCGGGAAACATAACATGCAACACACAGTTTTATTTCAAACAAAGTCTTATAGCAAAACTCTTTATTTAAATTGCTTAAACAAAAACATTAAGACAACTGATGCGTTTCTTTTCTTTTTTTCGGCTGGTAACCAAAAAGAGGGGGCAGTAATCACATCCTCGAGTGAGATACGACGGGTGAATTTAACAGCTTTCTTACGGATAAAATTACTTGAAATGGCACTTTAACACACAAGACATTCTTTTTCTTACACAGACACACTTAAAATTGCGAATTCTTTTCTATCAGAAAGGCTATACAGTAAGATATACGTACAAAAAGATCATCACTAAGAAACAATATCAAATGATTTTTCAGAAGATGAGAGAAAATGAGATAACTCGAAAGATATGTAAATGTACAGTCTCTATCAACACGACTTAATTAAGCCAATGGAAGAATTTTTTCTTAACCAACCACGGAGCGTAGGTATTAAGAGAGAACTTCCTAATTCACCAAGAAGCACCTTTGTACATTCTGCAACATTCTATGCAAAAAAATTAAAGTTATTTGTAAATTTTAAGCAGTAGCAGTGACGCACATGTTGGGATGCTTTATAGATAAAAACAGAAGATTTGCATATTCTACAATTATGTTATCAATATGACAGTCAAATGCTATTTTTTCAGTATTGCATGCAGTCGTAAAATTTGATTGTTCCAACAGCATCTGGCGAGAATACAAATTATGCAAAGCAAATCAAATGGATCAAGAAGATGAAGGTAAATAGAATGTGAAAATGCCAAAAAATATGCTCACACGTATTATTTCATCAATAGTCAAGGCTCTCCACCAGCCTTCAGGTACGGTAGCTTTTTTCTGCAATTCAATGCCTATCCATCTCAGTTTTTTGCGGCCCATGCTGAACGTGCCTTATTTCATTCAGAAGAAAGAAAATTTCCATCTGAAGCCCACTCAGTTTGATAATATTTTCATGACACAAGCATGGAGGAGACAATCGGACTAGGTACTCACAGAAATAATAGCGGGGAAGTAGATGAGAGGATAAATTTACTTAGAACCATTTGTGTAAGTAAAAGAAATTTGCATCAACAGTAGCACTTACCAGATCACATGCAGCGCCCCCCAAAAAAAAATGTTATCAATAAATGCAAAATTTAATTCCTTAACTTTCTTTATCAATCTAAAACTTAACTCATATGAAGTTCAATGGTACTCAAAAGTTGTTTTTGCTCGTCATGAGTATCGTGTAGCCGCACACCAATGACAAGTGATCTGTCAAAATAAAGGGGGCAAACTCTTACGCGCTAGGCTTACATATACTTTATGAACTTGAGGGAATTATGCTAAAATCTTCGGCGGGAAACTACTCTTATTAAACTTAGAGAATCCAACTTCGAAACCTGTTTTCTCGTATGAACTAACTATTCATTAGATGAGGGAGTAATTCTCTTGTGTGCGTATCTTTCTTACTTTCACTCTTATACCACAAATTCCAATACTTCACATGTAGATTCAACTTCATGGACTTACGTAAACTTTAATTGCAGCAACACCATTTACATACATGACTGTTCCCTAAAATCTCATAACACGCTGAAAAGCAATTTCATAAAATGATATGTAAGTTCTAATTTCATAAAAGAAAAAGAGTAGTTCTTTTTATCTATTTGTTAACTATTATCGTACTTATTGCGCTGTTGTACGGCAATCCCGTTGTGAAGGCACGTGAGTGACTTTGCAATGTCGTCCGTAGGCGCAAAACCTCTCCAACAAATAGCAAACTTACATTTGGGTTGTTCTACATTCATAAAAAACTACATCAATGACAGCTTATCTCATACATGAAAATAAAAATATAACTACTACAGCGGTATTCGCCGGAACTACAAAAATTTCTTAGCAAAAGGAAAACAGACATACACATAGGGGCTGGCACGAGTGACAAATCTGCATGACACTACAGATGGGATAATAAGAATAAATGCTTGCGCCGCTCGCAAATCGCAAGTCGCAGCATGAAGTCATTTTATCATCTATATTCCAGCATTCACAAATGCAAGATAGCAAGCAAGCACTGAAGGATTTAACAAAAAATGCTATAGCAAAATTCCCTCAAAATTTCACCTTACTACGCACTCTTTCACATTCCTTCAACATTTCCATTCTGTTAGTACTAAGTGTAGTTAAATGCATCAACTGAAGCACACCGTTTTTTTCAACTGGCCACATAACAATTAATGAAACATGCTCATCATCATTAAATACGCTGTATTTTAACGATGATAGTACATCGAAGCATTTAATTTCAAAACATTTTAATGGTTTTACGCGGCTAGTATTCTGAACGCCTTGCTGTCTCCTTCAGGTCACTTCATTTATTATGTACCAGGTATCTGTAATCTCTTTTGTCTCAAAGTGTATCTACCTTATTCGTTTGCGTGATAGTTCATCACTATGGAATCATTTTAAATATCCTATCAAGAAGTAATTGCTGATCTCCAGTCGCTTTAATGCAATGTTGGAAACTTTTGGGAGTACTGTATTTCTTGTTCCTAGAATCAATTCTTCTCACTTAAAATTCCTGCTGTAGATATAAAAACAAATTTGTTATCACTGCACAATATTTTTATCCAGTCCTTTTAGAATCAAAAGGGTGCTCTATGCAAGAGCGCTTTAAACACAAAAAATTCTTTCAAACAAATTTATTTTGTGAGAAATGCCTGGACTTGTTGCCTAGACAGATAGTGGGCAATCCATTCATCATTTAACTAAGCGTCTAACACGTCTAACACGAGTCAATTGATTTACCTAATCTAATCTCAACTTTCATGGCACGATGAACATTTTAAGTAGCAGTAGTATTACGCTTTTCTTTTATTAATTTAGTAGTTGAATAGGGAGATTGAAACTTCACAATAAAATGAGCGATGCGGCTAAGGCTGTACTTGAATGCATGCGGGTATTGCTTGTGCCGTAAAAAGTTTCCCAGTAAGATTGAAATGAATAAATGTTAAAGAAGGAAAGGGAACAATCAGACAGATTATTCTTCTGTTTTAATCTTTTGGCTGATTAATATTATCATTTTCTTTTATGCTGTTTTCCTTGCCCACCCCTTTTTCCAGTCTGTTGAGTTGCATTGGTAGAATGTTATGAGTCTTTCCTTAGTTCAATTTTAGAATGATAAGAGTAGTTTTAGTTCTTGAGTTGCCTTCTTCTCGATGAAATATTTTTCTTTATTTGTAATGTGTGTGTGAGATTATAAGGTTTTACGTAGTTGAGATTCTTATTGCCCCCTTCCCTGAAGAAGATGTAGTGTGAGAGTACTTTAGTAATTACGACACGCGTGAACGAAGGCGAGCAGATATGAATAATGCATACAGTAGTGACGGATTAGTTCAGGAGATTGGCCAGATACCTGCATCACGAGTTATAATTATCAAATTAATTTAGATCCCTCGAGAGGTTAAGTTATTGTGTTTTAGCATTAGCTTATACCTCTCTCTATTTCAAGAGGGTGTTTTAAAGATAGGAGTAGTGTTAACTTAAGCGGAGCTACAGCGAAGTCGTATAATATGCATGTTATTAAAACGAAATAACTCAAAAATTCAGTAAAACATCTAGTAAGGATTGTATAGCCGAAGTCGAAATAAAACACGTCTGGCAAATTCTTACCGGAAGATTCTAAGAATTACAAATCATATAGTAAAATGCCTTAACTTTTTGTGAGATGCTATGTGCCTGGGCAATTTAGACACAAATAGCATATCAGGGAAAGCACTGATTGCATTGTCAATCACGGACAGCAAATGTTAGCAGAAGTTAACCGCATTAACCGTTATGAAGATACACAATTTGTTTTGTCCTATATATAGAAGTATAGATAGTGGAAATCAAGTGCTTATGCTTCAAAATTTCAAAACCAAATTATGTGTTTCATACGCAAGAAAATGTGCTCTACTTCACTCTGTGCGGAAGCATAACTTCAACGTCTTAAAGCAAAATAAAATAGTCATCGCTGAAGTCATGCTTATTTTTCCTCTGAAATGTGGTTTAATACGATCTTTTATTCTTATTAGTGATGTACCCTTGATCGCTTTTATCTTTTTGAAATAGGCCTGTGCAACGAATTTAGCTGGTTTCCAGACACCAAAAATTTTGTTTTGAATAAGTATGTTCCTGCCATAAAGTGTACAGAACTAATGCAGTTAGCGTTTCTGCTATTTTAATTCTAGGTTTGATTGGTACATGTTATATTATCAGTCTCAGCGCTGCTTTACGACATGCAACTCACAGTCTGGTTTTATTGCTCACCTCTCCTGTGGCGGTGTGAAATTCACTAGTTCTTATGCTATTCATAGAGTAACCACTCAATTGACGCTATCTTGATACATTGTTAAAAAGTTCTGGTAGCTCCTGAAAAAATTTTTGCCGAATTTGCTGTCATTCTACTTCATGGCCTTTTGTGAGCCTCATTTTATCATATGGAAAGCTGGAAAGGTATCAAGGAAAAATGGTTTTTCGTGATTCCAACCTAACGGCTAGATTTGTTTATGATGTGACACTACGTTGATTTTTTTCTGTAAATGTGTTGATATCAATGAAAGTTGCTTCTGGTTTTCTTCAGCATCATTTCTACGAGAGGAAAGTATTAATGCCATACAATACTTTCATTCGTGCAACTAAGATTTCAAATCATTTGTCATGCAACTTTTCTCCCTTGAGGAGGAAGCTTACTTGGCAAGACCAAGAGTATCTATTTTACATTAGGCTAGGAAAAAATGATTGTCATCCGCATCGAATAAGAAGCAATAACTGGCGGCTTGGAATTCCCAGATGCTATCTCACCGGTTCATCTCGTGCCACCTGGTGCTTCCAGCGAATGTTTAATGTAAGTAAGATTGAATACGTAGTATTCTCTATATCTTTTGATGTAGAATTCAAGGTGCACCCTTCAACTTTATTTTTGGTTGGAACATATTCATATGCAGAAGTTCCGTCTGTAAGAATGTTATGCTTAACTATATTTCATGCTTCCTTTTGTATTAATCTGCTTGCCATAACTTTTTTTGCAGTCCTCACCTGATTTATCTAATCATAGTTCTGCTAACTCTTCGTTTACATCAGCTTCTTCAGTCGTAGTAAATGATCAGATTCCATATCCTATGGTACGTGTTGTGGACAATAAAGGATTTATAGGTGATATGAGTCCAATTGCTGGTACTGCGTTAGCTGAAGAGCGGCAGTTAGCACTAGTACTAGTGCAGCCGTATGCAACTCCTCCTGTTTGCAAAATATGTTCCTTAGATGAGTATGTGGCGGAGCTACGCCAGCGCAGCCAAAGTAAAACCATTAATAAATCAAGCATGACGGACGACAATGTTGCCACGAACTATGCATTTGATCCCTCTTTACCAATTAGAACGATTCGCTTTAGTGGTGCTTGTGCAGGAAATGATTTATCTAGGAAAGTTCTTCAAGCTCGAGGTTTTCTCTCTCGTGGGTATCGTATCCAAGTTGAAATTACTAAAGTTGGTAATTGTTCTCCCCACGAAGTTGTAGAACGAATCCAGCAGATATGTAAAGAGTTAAAAGATCTTGCAAAACCTGTAAACTTACCACTAGCTACTTCTTCTCTAAGAGGCATGCAGGTTACAATTAAATTTTGGCCGTGCACTCCTGAGCAAGCAAAAGCATATGCGTTGCCACCTCTACGTTTTGACACTCCATCAAAGACCGTCAGTGGGCCAGAAAGTGGTGCAAAACGAGGCCAAAAGGAAAAGGATAGGCGGAAAAGTATACTACCTGGTCGAGTTAATGAAAAGAGGAAAACTTCAGATTCAGAATTGTGATTGCTCGTTAAAAACGTACAGTTTGACACCTGCAATCTTATTTTTCAACATTCTAAATCTCTCTGAATCAGTTAAAATAGATTTAATAGTAAATTTTAGCTTGTTAAATGCTGAATTATTTTTAATTTTATACTCTATATGGGATAAAATGCTTGAATCTATTCGTATCTTCATCTCCGTTTTTTCACTACCACTTTTGTTGTTACTCTAGCTCATTTCTTTGGCAAGTGTAAAATCGTCCTTGCTTTGCCACCTGCTTGAAAATTCATGTAGAAAATTAGCATGGGTAATCGAACACTAGGTGTATACCATTCATTCAGTGGAAATATGCTTGTCATTATATGTAATATAGACTACTACTTTTATTGAAGCAATTGCATGCACATATGCGTACACTCCAGGTTTTATCAAACATCTATGACATTGGTTACTATCAAAACTTTACCCAAAATAAGTTAATAGTGTGGTATTTAAATTTCTAGTCATTTCTCATTAAAATTGCGAATTGTTATAGAATGACAAGTGATTACTTAAGATGACAGTGCCCTTGGAAACTTTGTTTTGCCTTAGCATTACAATTTAAGTAGTAGATATCATTGTTTACAGGGAGAGCTATAAAATAAAAAATTCCGATGCTGCATACGTCTAGTGTCTATAAGTCTAACATATGACTTGCTTGCTCTCTGATATGGTTTATCTTAAAGTAGTGTAACATCTCTCGATTGCGAAGTCCTGAGAAACTTGTAACGAAAAAATCTCACACAAGACGTGATTTCTTCAATGAGGCTTGAGCATCTGAAGGTTTCGTAAATTATTTTGGTGGCGGCTTGGAGTGAAACCTCTTTCAAAAAAAAATTTAATTCCTTACATTTCGATCCAGAAAAACAATGGAATTATGAGAGAAAAATCGATGTATTATGCATACTATTTCATAATAACTTGTAATATATAGTTGCTATTCTTTCTTGTTTAAATAAGTAGCCTTATCTTAGAGTTAAGATTGTACTGTTTTAGTTCAAATTAAAATCAATTTTTTTTTCAGATTGGTTTCTTGATGATGAATATAATTTATACTCTATTACATTTCAATAAACATGTTTTGCTCTACTTTCACCCAGCAAGTGAAGGTTCTGTAGCCCAGGTGAATGCAGAAATCAACTGTTTAAAACTACGGGGTTTACATCATACAAAAGGATTTCAAAAAGTACAAAATTAACTTCCTAATATTGGGAGGTGTTATTTTCAATCTTTCTGCTAGTCTGTCAAATCCGGGTAGTAAAATAAAATTTTAACCGTCTGATTTAAGTTTAAATAGAAAAAATCGCGGTTCTAGTTCTTTTAAATTAAACATAGCCATACTCTTTAGAATGTACCACGTATTCTTTGCAACCAAGAAACAAAAACAGAGCGCTCAACCTCCCTTAGAAAATTGCCGTTGGTAGCAGCCAACTAAACGCTTTTGTTTCAAGCTTGGGTTGTTATACTTTGAATATGAATATTGTCTAGTTACTTATGGTTGAGTATAAATAAAAATATACTAAGAAGCTTTTTGGCTCTTTTATTGTAAGTTAGCTTATAATCATTTGCATTGTCAGTAATTCTATCCAACGGGTTAACATGATGTAAAAATGCACTTCTACCATTTAATTGAAGATTGACGGTTTTGTTGTTATACATTCAAAAAATTAATTTTATTGAAGAACAATTGATTTGTACTTCAAGCATATCGATCATGTTTTTAGTAATAACAGCACGTGCAGCATTTTTCTATGTTTGAATGCCCAATCTAGTCCGTATGTCCTCCTCTTTTGGATTGTTTACAAATTGTTAAACCTCTATTGCATCCATTACAGATACCCGAATGACTTCGAAACATGTTTTAGGCTATTTAAATAAGAAACGCACAAAATTGTGTGTATATATTTCATTTCCATAATACACTCAAAAATAAGCTAGAATAATAGAGCACAGAAATCATAGAACGCATAAGGATGGTGAACTTCATACAAGTGTCACCTTGAGGAACTTTTCTTTGCAGCTGCCGTTTATCATTTGAGTTGCCGCCTTTTTATCCCAAACATTTAAGGGCAGTACCAACTTTTCGTCGGTATTTCCTCAGTTTTTCTTCCTGCGCATACTTTTTCGTATGCGCAGTCTAGCAGCTTTCTTCTTGATTTAATGTCTGAGCTTCTTGTTGTGAAAAAATGTATTTAGACGAGAGCATGCGAAAGCTTGCCTATATTGACATTCGCTCCCTCAGCATTTACTTAAGGTCAATAGAGTCAAGGAATAATGTTTTATCGCCTTTTTTTCAACAAAAATTATACTCCCCTTTTAAATGAGCTTGAAAGCGTCATGTACTTATGTTTTATTTCAAACATTGGGTTGCCTGTGATTCCTGCTATTTCATGTCCTGCCTAAAGAGCAATAAGCGTTTAATGCTATCAAGGTTGTAGGCACTGCTCTGATTTTTCAGCGTGGTTTCCAATAGTGTTACGAATTCAACGTATGTTGATGATAGTCTCTTTCACAAAGATTTCATAAGAGAATCCATGTTGGTTCTTTTGACTTACCTCTAAATATATCCTGTTACCCCAAGTCAATGGTTTTAAAAAAAATTACCTAAACATTTCTTCTACAGAAAACACATGCGTTTTATGGTGTGACTCCTTTTATCTCCATTCTATTTTCGTTTCTGAGATTTATTCTTCTGTTACTTATTGAAAGTGCTTCAAGTTACTATGGCTTCCCCTGCTGTCCAAAGGAAATCGAGCAGTGCGAGTAGTTCTGCTTCTCCTCCTCCGAGTGTAGGAGGAGTGCTGTCGCAGTGTGATACCAACAGTATGATCGGTAGTGGGGAGAATCCTGGACCTGATTCGCCGCGATGTCCTGCAACCATATCGTCTTCTCTTCCTATTGGAACTGGCTCACTCAATAAGCAATATGATTCAACACTCTTCCAATCGTTGGTTGGTGTATTTACTCGTTTGTTTTGTGATGACGAGCAAATTGTTGTTATGGATTTGTTATCGCGGGAAGAGCATTCTTATACGGAGAGAGAGCTGGTAGAACGATTGGGGTGGCAGGAAAAACGCCTGAGGGAAGTCTGCACCAAGCTAGAAAAGGAGAAGATTCTTATTAAGGAACAACTAACTCCCTTGCATGCTCTCGGAGGAGTGGCGGCAGCTACGAATCCTTCTCCAGCAAGTGATGTCCTCCCTTCACAGAAAGAAAAAGGATTTGCGCAGGCAGCTACAGTGCGGTTAGTGCAGAGACTACTGTACAACTTAAACGGTATATATACGCGTTTTTAACCCTTTTTTTTGGTGTAGCATATGTTATTAAAAGGTGTTAGAATGAACATAAAAGAAAAGCGTATCCATTTTTTTTCTACATTTCTTGTATCTTACGAATGGCTACGTTCGCACAGTTGCATATATTTCCTTTTATCGCTTTGAGAAAAAAAAGAAAAAAACAAGAGTAAACATGTTTTTTCATCTTTATGCCTCTAATCCATGTCTTTCCCTCCACTTAAAAAGAAATGGGATTAATGTGCAGTACGAATTCTATTTAAAATCTTTTTTATAAAATTTCGAGTGTATGTAATTTATTCTTGACATTTAAGGGAATGGAAAATTCTATAAATGGATGCATGTATGTCGTTAGAGTCAAAATAATTTGGAAATTCTTTATATTGCACGTAGAATTCTGTGTTCCTCTTTTCACTTTCCATTTGGCAAACTATCGGTTTCTACGTATCCAGTTTATTTTTTTTTTGCTCTTCCAATATGAAATACTGGGAAAAATCTTTTGATTTTATTTTTTTAATATAAAAAGAAAGATACTCTTTTTTATTTGTTACATGCATACAGTGATAAAACTCTACCAAACTTGGGAAATGCACCATTTTATTACCGTATCAATTCGCATATAATTCCTCTTTTACAATGGCGATCCCAAAAAATTATACAAGTGTTAGATACAGCGATTCATGATGGTAAAATTCATGATTGCTATAAATGTCCAAACTGTGGTAAAGAATTTGATTCCTTGCAAGCACAATGCTTAGAATTACATCCAGAGGATGCACATTTTCTTTGTCGATGTGGTTCTCGTTTAGAGCATGAAGTAAGTTTTTTTATATTTCGTTTAAAAAAGTTCAATGCATCTTTTAACACCCTTTTTTTTTCTTATATGGATACTATTTTACTCTTTTGAGAATTTTTATACAACACTTTTTTGGGGGGGGGGAATTCTTTCTCTTTTTTGTACATGGTTTTTAAGAGAATATCTTATGTATCATTTATTTTTAACAAAAATACTCTCTTTCGTTTCTTTTCGCATAGCCGTTTTGTTCTCCTTTTTCTATTTTTTTGGTAATAAAATATTGTCTTTATCTTCTTTTTTCCTATTCATTCTTTCTCTCTTTTATAACTCTTTCTCTCTTTATATATCTTTTTCTTCTTTTTTAGTCTCTCTCTTTTTTTCATAACTCTCTCTCTCTCTTTTTATACATCCTCTTCTTCTCATATTTTTTTTAAAAGGATAATACAGAGGAATTGTTGAAAATTACACATTTACAACAATGCTGTCAAGAACAATTAGCCATCCTCCATAAATATATAGAACGCACATGGGGAATGGAAATTCCCATCTTTACTCCTTATTCCAAAAGTAAAAAAGCTACAGACACAGCTATGAGTGGAAAGAAAAGAGGTGTTTCTTCTGTTGTGGGATCCTGCCTTTCTGCTGGCTCCTCTACTCATAGTGAGGGTGATGGATCTCAACGTACTCCTCAGAGTGGAGTAGGAGAAACGTCTGCTCGTACAACAGGTGTCTATAGAGATTGCCTTTACTTTTCAATAGAAAAAATAAAAGATGGTGTGTGTTTGAAGAGGATTTTTTTTCAATGTGTAGACATTTTTTTATAAAAAATTTTTTTTTTTTTTTTTTAAAAGAGGGGAGATGTATAGACATGTTTGAAATTTTTTATGTGCTTTTGATTTGCTTAGTATTAACTTTTTTTTTCAAAGACACATTTGTATTTTTAAAAAATAGGATTACCTTTTGTTTTTGATTATAGTGTTTGTGTTCGCATTCTTTTTAATTTTTTTTTGGAGTTTTTTCTTCTTCTTTCATTCTTTTTATTTTTTGTTGGGGGGGAAATGGTATCTATTTATAGGAACACATTCACATTTTAAATTGGAGATGCATCAAAATGATGCAGCAGGTATTCAGAAAAAAGTAACACCGCAATGGTTACAAAGAAAAGGTCAAAATGTGGAACCTCCTGCGTATTCTGATCCTTCTTCACGTGCATTTTATCCCACCTCCACTGTGAAACCTACACCTTTTCCCTCTTCTCTTTCTGGTAAATGGAAATGGCAGGAATGCATAGTTTTCATGGCTAATAAAGATATAGATATACTGCTTATCCCCTCTCTTGGGCATGGGAGTATTAAGGATATAATTAAAGAGAAAAAGAAATTGTAAACAGTGAGATGATTTTTGAAATTCTTAGAGGAGGAGGAGGAGGAGACTCCATGGTGAACTGTGTGTGTACATACAGTGTTAAGAGGGAGAGCAAAGTTCACGCGAGAAGTGATGGCCTGTACTATTTTTTGTTTTTAAACTTAAGAAGGTACAAAGGATATCTCTCTATTTAAAAAATAAAAAAAGAGTATAGGAATGGGATACCCTGGATAGGCAAACTTCTGTGCTTTTGTGTGTGTTTTAAAAAAAAAATATAAACTCTTTTTTATGTATAGTCTTTATTAAAAAGAAGGAAAACTTTTTTCTATTATGTGTTTTTTTTACCTACAATGACTATGTGTTCTAAATTTTCTCTACTCCTCTTTCTTACTTCTTTTAGCCTCTATCTCATGTATGTAAATTTTTGATAGAGTATCTTCTATTTTTTAGTTTTCGCTGATGATCTTCCTGTATTTTTTTTGGTACTCTTTCCTCTTTTTATTCTTTCATATTTCGTTTATATTTGCATTACATTACGGCTTATTCATTAAATTTTTTTTGGACTCCCTCTTTGATTGCATCGTTTCTCTTCCTATTTTGAATCTAATTTTTTTCTTTTCTTGTATCTTTTTTACCCTCCAAAGTCCCTCCCTCTTCTGCCAACATTCCCTCCTTGGTAGCTGGAGATAGCCGCCCTGGTGGTAGCACTTCCTCCTTCTATGCGGGTGCACGACCCTCTTCTTCTGCAGATGCAGCGCTGTCCAAGAAGAGTGATGCCTCCTCTTCTTTGCCTATTTCTAATAGCAGCAAACCAAATGAAACACGAAGCCAAGTGCGATTTTCTGTAAAGAATTTAAATTTGAAATTGACGGGATCTTCTCATGGAGTAGTACGATCATCTAAAGGAAGTGGCAGCACCGCTTCTAAATCTATTCAAATGCAACCTCAACTCCCTTCTAAATCTACCCAGAATAGCCCTACGATCGCTCCATCGTCTACCTCTTTAAAATCTTCTCATGCTGAGCTACCTCCCTCCATAGCTACCATCGAAGGACAACGGGGAGAAAATCAATCTACAACAAAACGATCTCTAGAAGAATGTTATTTTCCAGAAGATCCTCAGCCTTCATCGTATAAAATTAAACACGGAAGAACTCAGGAGGTCTTACCATCGGCTAAGGTTTTTGATGAGGCTACGCAGAGATCTTCGAGTGTGAGAGCTGAAGAATCAAGGATCGATCCATCCAAAGAGAGTGGGGAGGCTCCACTATATTCTACCTCAGTTGATGAATCTGTGGACTCGGCAATAGTAGTACCCAAAATATTCATCTCAAAATTCAATTGCTCCTTTTCATTGAACGGTTTGTTCGCTTTATTTAGTGATATTTGTAGGCAGGAAGATGCATACAAACTTAGATGAATACGGTACAGATAGAGGCATGCTTATACCCCGGATCGTTTGGGGGAAAATAATATATATATATTCCTTGATATTACAGAAGAGGAAAAATTAATTTTTTTTTTTACACTTTGAAATATAAAATTTTTTTTATTCGTGTTTTTCGCTTGTTGGGCTTAAATTGTTATTTTAATTTATTATTAACTTTTTATTGAATAGCTTTACGCATGCACATTGTGGCGTTTTCACATTAAACATTTGCAGAATTTAAGAAGATTGAGAGCAAATCTATTGCACTCTGCTTTCTTCATTGCTACTCATCCTATCTTTTTTGTTTATCTATATGTATAGAAGAGCGTAATGTTTGTTATGTGCACTTCTTTTTGTTCGCTTATCTGAAACCTGGCTGAAAATATCACATCCGCGTTATACATTTCTTTCTGAGTAAGATGCAACTCTTTTTCTTCTTTTTTTTAATGTTTACAGAGGCCCAATATCTGCAACAAGAAATGACACACGACGAATTTGAGGTAGGTTGAGCTATAATTCCTTGTAATCTATTTCTGGGTGAGAAGTCATTTTTGTTTCTCTTATGTTCCCTGTTTTTCATTCATTTTAATGCGTTTGAATTTCTAGAGGTAAAAGTAGGGTAGCAGCAGGGGAGTTAGAATCAATGATGTTTTTGGTGACAACTGCTTTTTTTCTGGGTTTAAAGTCACTATCATTTGCTTTTATTGTTTTTCCAACAGAAATTTGCGGAGCTCCAGGATGAGTTTATGAACGTGTTTTAACAGTATTACTCATAGTACTGGTTGAAAGAAATATGTTAATTTATCTACCCTCGCAAAAATGAAGTAATGCAGCATGTTCTGTAAGGGAGCCTTGACTTTTTTAATACAGAAATGTCCACATCTTACAATCAAATTTAGTCGCGATTTACTTGAGAATGATACCGAAAGAGTTGCTCTTTGACCTTAGATGATCTTGCAGCACATTTTCTTTCATGGTGATCATTTAAAATCCGTTTACACCTATAAATTAGTACTGAATGTGAATAATATCATAGTTTCGAGTCGATAAGATGAGAGAGCAAAACATTGAATTTTGTATCAGTAGAAACAGGAATTACAAAGTAATTGTTCAACTTGTTTATTCTTTAAAATTTTACAAGTTGTGATTAGAAGGCCGATATATCCGTATGGTAGGGTGTATCACATATTGACTCGCAAGTTGCGCAAGAAAGCCTAAGAAATAAGTTGTTCAAAAAAGTTTGCATTCAAAGAAAGTAACCATTCTCTTAGCCTTCCTAAATTTCAAGCCATGGGAACCTTGTGATATATAGCTTGTTAAATGTATGGCTTTTCAAAGAAGTGTTAATTACAGCTGTTAGAAGGAATGTAAGAAATACAATAAGGAAACTAATCAGATGATGGAATGTTTGTTTTGTAGTGTCTCTAGTCTAGGGAGATGAATTGTTCCAGTTAACATCTTGCTGAAAATTTTTTGCTATATTGCACTCACTCATAGAGCTTCATCAGAATGTTATTCTTATACCTGTTTTCCAAGAGAGTTTTGAGTCTTGAAATAAGCATTCCAGGGGCTTCTTCAAAACAATAGCATTCATTCGTCAGTTTTATGTACAGTTACCAATTTCCGTTGAAGAGTTTTATGGAAAATGATTATGTTTTGAAAACTGTGCTTAAGGACCAACTTTTTCCTGTAAAGCGCAAAGATAAACTTTGAGTATTTGCGAAAGTGCTCTATTGTACGTTTGTTTTGCTTCACTTTGTATCATGATGATACAATAAATTCTTTTGGCTTGAAATCAAGTAGTTTACGTTTTTATTACAATGTAGCTATTTGTTATAAAAGTGTGCCAGGTTAAAGCAATTTTTCAGTAGCTAGTTGTTGATTTCAAAGTTGTAAAAAATCCCATTGGCAATGCTATTCAACGCAATTACTTTAGATTTAGTGCATATACACCACAATCAGTTAAAGGCTACGACATGCACTAAGGCTAACGTATTAAAGAACTTGGAGCTGCTCACAAATCTGCAAATTCGGCTTTCAGAATTGAACAAATATACACATTGGTGGCTGCTATGTTTTAAGTTTCTTATTAATCGAAGTGCTGTTATAAAATATCGTAGTAATGTACTTGTTCAGTGGCGCTCATGCAGTTAAAATACATGTATTGCAGTCAGCTTTTTTTTTTTTTTTAGACCGATCCAAGAACCAACACAAAATATTTTCTTGGAAGGAGCCAGAATACTTTTTTAAACTGTAGCTTATTTTACCATTTCAGCAGGCTGAGTGCAAGAACATGCATTTTTATATATACTTCTTTGACAAACTGCATTATTTAAAGTTTAATGGCAGCCTTTATCGTGTAGTTTATCACACACATTAAAAACACAATCAATTTTGTCATATCAGAACATCAAAAACTTGATTTAATGTTTCTATAATAAAGATATTCTTGAATAATAAACCTAACTATCCCATATTTAAGTAACTAAAGCAAAAACACAGAATGAAGTAGCGTATTTGAGGTTAAAATATAACAGAAAAAGTAATTAAATGTCACTTTATTTCGTTTCTGGTACTAGTGGTAGGTTCCCCATGATAAATTTCTTTCAAATGGTAAATCTCCGACATATTGACAAAAGAAAAATGTGTTATATTGAAAAATTTCGAATTTCATTACACATTACAAAGAAAGTTAACATATTGCGTTTCCCATGAAAATACTAAAGCTAAATCCGAGGAAACGATGTCTATGTGAATCGCTCATGATTTAAAAGGTTTAAAGCTACACTGTTGATTGTACTTCCACTAATAAGACAACCCAGAAAATGAAAGGATTTTAAATAATTTAGAGAAGTAGATCACTTCAACCAGTTAAATTTTCTGTCTCTACATCTCAAAAATGCCCGTTAGCTTTGCTGAGAAGACTTTCAAGGGGATTAAACAAGAAAAAATGCGCTGGAAAACGGTATTACAATTACTTTTTGTGTCGGAAACAATTTCTTTTCATTGGCTTTACACAGAAAGCGTATATAAGTATACTAATTTGTTTTCTTTGTTTTGCAAAGAGTAGAGATCGTGAAGACAAGGTAGCTGTTTAGGTTCATCCAAATTTACGTGCCGTTTGCCTTGTTAAATCAAATAAATGGGAATACCTTAATATAATCTCCTTTCATTTTTCACACAGCTTTGCTTTTACTCTATTGAATCAATGCTAGCATAGACTATTTATAGTATTAGAGGCCATTCTTCTATGAAAGACATCCCTTCCTATGTCTAGACATTTTGAAAGCATTTTTGAGAGTGCTCACTTCTTACAAATTATCAACTGGTTTCACCACTGTAGCAGAATAATACATTGATTTGTCTTTTGCATTTTTACAAAGATTTGTGTGCTTTACTTAAGGAATGAAGTAATACGATTTTGTTCGCATTACGATCAGAAGTAGGTTTCATCGCTTCAATTTCTGTGTGCTTCCTACAGTTTCTCTTGCTGGTTTATGCACACTTTTATACTTTTCAAGCTGTTTGGTGACCACCTTGGTTTACTAAGTGGTTTACTAAGCCTGTTTTTCTGCGGCATGTCTTGTTGCTTTATCAAGCGTCTTCAAATCAAAACTATTGTTTCTTCCTAATATTTTTTGAAATATAGGGCAAAAAACTTTTTCTTAGGGGTGATATATCCCACCTTATATAGGCTCTGAACTAGCACCCCATTGGAAATGAATTTTGCATCTAAATTTCTTTTTAGCAGCCTAATGTAGCGTAGAAACTCTGTTTTGATAAATTGTCTTTCTTAGTGCAGTTCTTGATATCAAATTTGGTGAAGTTGTAGGTATATTTGAAGGCAAAATTAATCATGTTTTGGGTCTTATTTTTGCAAAAGGATGGGACACTGCGTATCAAGGAGCGTGCACAGGGTGGATACGTTGCACGCCACAGCGTTGCATCGTTCTCCTGAGAGTTCTACCACCACTCTCCTAGAAGGAGAACAGGTGTTAAATCGCCCCAAGGAATGCGACTCGTCTTTTAGTCCTCTATGGAAGAATGATTTTCCAAACTGCAATTCATTCCATCAATTGAATCAGGTGGTTTCCAGCGGCTCATCCATCTCTCCTTCATCGGCTGAACAAGTGGCACCTGGAGTGCCGTCCCCCGAATTCACCGCGGTGATCCAACCTGCGTCTAGATCGGACTCCGATGATGGATTTCCTGCATGTGATGTCAGCAATGTCTCACCCACTTTACAGCAAGCTTCCAGAAGTTCTCCAAGAGATGTTTCGGCTGATCCGCCTTACATTTCTACGCAAAGTAATGCATCGGATCGTTCATCCCTTAGTGTCTTCCCTTCATCTGGGGAATCGGAGGAAAGATTCTCTGTTGCGCCTCCTAGCCTCTGTAGAATGGATGGATGGCCAAGAAAGTGCAAGCTTATTTATAATTTTTACGATGAATCTCCAGAACCATCGTCCACCCTTATTGAGCGAGGCGAAGTATGGCACCTGCATCTTTCGGCATTACTTGCCTCAGATCACTATTTACAACGTTTTCCGAGTACTTCCGAGAGAAGCCCCTGTATTTCTGATTCCAATGGCATAAACATAGCATCCCAGAGCAATGAAAATTTTTCTTTGGAGTGGAATTCCTCCCCATTTTCATCTTTGAAAGATCTCCCTTTTCGTGATTGGCAAAATGAGTGGCGACGTGCCCGCTATAGAACTTTTTGTGCACATCAAGCCTTATTGGATGGTGTGCATGCCTTCCATGCAACTCTTACTTTCCTTTCTTCCTGGAAAGGTATCCCATATACTCCCTGTCATTTTCCCATTCTTTTGGGAGACTCGAATGACAGCTGTACGTATACGACTTCCTCTGGATCACCTTTATATATAAATTCTTTTTATTCCACATCCCATTGGCTTCAGGAGCTTCTTTTTCTACCAATAGAAGAGGGTATAGATATGGATTGGACATTAGAGAGCGCTCTTGCTCGAGAGCATTTTGAGGAGACACACATTCTGGCGGCTGAATCGGTGCAATATCCTCAAAGTTTTTATAGGGGATTGGATCCAAAGATGGCCACCCCCAATATTTCTTCTAAAGATTCCTCGAGACAATGCCGAAATTTCATTTCTTCTCATTTAGCCTCTGTAGAATCTCCTCCGCGTCTCCCCTTATCACGTGATATAAATACACCTACAGATACCTCTCAGGTGGCTCTTTATGTGACACCTTTACCCTCTCAGCATCAGCGTTCCCCAGTAAAGAATGAGCCTTTCTTATATGCTCTCTTTGGACGACGTGAGAATCGAAAAATGAAGAAAACTAAACGTTTTTCAGAAGAAGTGACGTCACAGCCCTCGGTGAGAAAGAAGGTGAGTGAAGAATCCAAGCCGTCTAACGCTTGTATTGGATGGCAACAACTTGATGGAAAGACTACATGGAAATATATTGTGGAACCCGGTCGAGGGTGGCGGAAACCTCCTTTTCATTGTCTTGTCTCACTTTTAATTCATGTGATACCTACCACAGAATTACCTACTGCTTTGTCAGATAAAATGTGGGAGTGCAGTAAACCCCAATTTTTAGAAGCCGCACATCTCGCCTCACAGCGTCTCGCTGTATCTTTATTTTCTCAAGAAACATCTCCTGAGAGAACTATGCTGGTTTCACCCCCCTTAGCTGCGTGTAATCTTCCTTCAACTTTCTATAAGCCTCTATGTGGGGCTATTCGCACTATGCGAAAGGATGAAACGGCTATATTTTTGTATGAAGATGTTTTAATTCATCTTGTTTTAACTGGATGGAGGGCACCGGCATACTATAGAGAAGAAGGAACCTATGGTATACCTACTGCACGTTCTTCCTCACCTTCTTTATTTTCTTCTCCCTATGCTCCCGCAGAACCCAGTGAAGAGGTGCCTCCACCCCCTCTTTGCTTACTCATGGAGTATGATCCTTCCTATGATCGTGCTTTCAAAGCTACCAGAGGATGTGGGATTGTCTGCCGTTTTCATGTATTGCCCTATACAGAGAAAGCTACACCTCTCTATGCTTTACCCTCCTATTCTCATGCATCCACTCATTGGATATATCTCACATTAGGTGCCTCCGCTGTTCCCTCTTATTTTCAAGGAGCGCTCTATACATTAGCCAAAGGCCAAAAAGCAACGCTTACACTTCCAAAGGGCACCTCGGAAGGAGAATGGAGGAGAGAAGAGTTTTCAGAGGTTACACATCTTACCCAAGCAAGGCAGCAGCCTACAACATCCTATACTGGCCCATGGGAAACTGAAACAACACTCCTTCATCTTCTAGAAACATGTTCACAGTATACCTTAATTTTTCAGGATTTAGAAATTATCCACATCGATCCACCCCTGCATCTTGTAAGAGCAAAAATAGACATAGGGAGGAAGTTTTGAAGGGAGAAGAAGTGGATTTAGAGAAAAAGGAAGGAAGGGGTAGAAGGGAGGGTTAGAAACATTTTGGAGTGTGGCAAAGGCATACAAGAAAGGAAAACTCTATTTTGAGAAAGGAGGAGAAAATGGAAAGTAGACATACAGAAGTAGGTAAAAATATGAGGGTTTAAAAAAAATAATAAAAAGAGGTTCTATACTGAGAATTTAATTATGAAAAAGATAGCACTTGTAGGTGAACAAAGAAAGAATAAAATATATATTAAAAAAAAGTAAATTTGAACCTTTTTATATTTTTTTTTATAAATGCATTCTTATTTTTATGGAATGGTGTTGTACATTTCAAAATAAAGACATCTCTGTTCTCTTTCTATTTAGATATCTCTCTATAAAGAGAGGTAACCTCTTTTAATTTAATTTTTTCTTTGTTGGATACTTATGTTTAATAGGATGTAGAGAGATGGTCACAGGGTCTTTTTCCACCCACAGTCATTTATCCTATGCTCAATGAAATGTATCGTCTCTATTTACATTCTGTATGTTATCTTCTTCGTATGGATACGGATTTGTATACGATTAGCCAATGGATTATTCGTTCTCTTTGTTATTCGGAGGGACGTCGATGTTTGGCCATGGCGCTCTACAACGCTCTAACCTGGCCCTCTACTTCTACGTATTCTTTTTCGCCTCCACAATCGCATTGTACATCCAAATGTATGGAAAATAGCAAAAGAGATGTAAATTATACATTTTCTGAGCAGAAATTTACTCACCAAGACGCTTCTTTTCTCTTTCTAGAGGAAAGAGAACAGATTTTTCCTCTTAAAAGGCCTTTACAGACGTCTACACATACGCCCTTGTGCTCCCTCTTTACACCCCCCTCTCTCATTCCCCCCTCTAGCCATTCTTTTAAAAGTACGGCGATCGCTGGTGATAGACTTCCCTCTCTGCCGCCTACACCCTCCCATGGCGGTAACTCACCCCCCTCTAAGCCATTTCTTCCTCCTGTATCCAAAGAGGTTTCTTTTCCTACACCAGTTTCTCTTGGTAATCTCTTTGAAGAAACTTTGCCTTCTTCTATCAAAAAAGAGGCAGAGAAGGCAATACCGCAGCCAGGGGGAAAGGCGGGGAGAGGACTGCCCCCTGCGACTTCAACGCTTCCTCAACGCATTAGAGCCACCGTGGAAGCCTCAGATTTCTCCAAGGATAGGACATGCCTCCAACCCCTTCAATGGCTAGAGGAAGGTGTTATTTTATATGGAATATTTTTTCAATGTATTACATCGGATACAGAGTGGCAAAGACTCTCTCATGAACAAAGAATTAGCAAGATTTGTGTCTGGGAGGCGCAACACTATGCCTGTCCTCCTCTCTTTTGTATGGTGGAGGTCTGTGGACTTCGATTAGTGGCTTGTCCTCTCCTCCCTCGACGAAATGCACTGTGTTTTTCCAAAGAGGGGAATTTTAACAGTTTACCCTTCCCTCTTCATGAGACCCTTCTTTTACACCATTGCCCTCCTCCTGAACCCTCCCTCCCCCCTATTTCTTCAGAGGGACCTCCAGAAGGCAGCTCCCCTGCCCTCCCACTCACTCTGTCTCGCCTCCAGTATGCCCGCGCCTGCCGAGAAGAGCTATTGTATTTTCTTTCTTCTACAATGGGTCTGAATTCAGACGGCTATATTAGCACTTTAGCCCCTCATTTTATTCAAGATCTCTCCCATATGGAGAGGGAGAAGCATCGTTATTCGATCTATGATACACTTGAAGGGATATTTCAAGCACTCTGTTTCCCTCCCCCTGTTGTTCCTCCCTTAAAGGGAGAATCCAAACTTTCTTTTCTACAAACACTGTCTCACTTTAGCCCACATGCGTATCCTTTACCTTCCCCCTTTGCCGTTGTGAAAGAACCTCACACCGCTTTCCCTACTTTACTTCCTCTCCAGAGTGGATGGACACCTACACACTGTTTGGAACGCATTGCCCATGGTTTGGGATGTTCTGTAGATACCTTTCATAAGATAGAAACAACGTCCATACCTTTCCCTTCTCACGCTACAGAAGGAATTTCTTCACCTAAAGAGAATTTGCTCCCCCTGTTTTCTGAGACGTGTTATGTGTGGAGGGGCTTCACCCCCCCACCTAAACGTGATACTCCCTTAAGCTGTTGGATTTCCACGCCTTTGAGTACACAGATGTCACCCCCTCCCTCTGCGACTGTGCGTACACCCTATGTAGGGGGCTCAATCGCTCTTTCTTTCCATAAACCTTTGGCTTTAGGGTCACGTCGGGCCTCCGTTTTCCCCTCAAATGCGAAGGGGGCGGCGCCGCTGCCGCACCCCTCCCCCCATGCCCAGCTTCCCCCCCAAACAGAAACGCTCCCTCCCTCAAGCCAGTTCTCTCCTGAGTTTTTAAAACTGGATCGTATCTTTGCATTATGCCCCCCTGATGAGAAAGAAAAGGAAGCCGCATTGCCCTCTCACTCGCCTTTACTTGTGATTCTCCCTGTACAGATATCTCTTCTGATTCCTCCCTCCACCTATTTGACATCGTATAGACTTCTTTTTTCACCAGAGACACGCTCCCCTGCTTGCACAGAGACACACGTTCTCCCCCCTCTTTCTCCCTTTGTTTCCTCTTTTGAATCGCATATTTCTAAAGTGATGCATACATTACGTCATACCTCTGCTTTTTGTGGATTTTCTAAAGAGCTACGTGCTCTCCTCCATCGTCATCATCTCCCTCTGTGTGTGGGATTGTGGGGTTGCATGCATGCCTGCCTTGTAGAGGGGCAGAAACACTCGTATGCCTCTCTTTCTAGGATGGAAGTGAATGCCTCCACTGGGTGTATGTGCAGTGTACATACACCCAAGGGAGGCGAAGAAAAAACAAAGAATGGGAAAGAGATGCCTCTTTTTAATGCCGCCTGCACTACGTATAACGATACCTTCCTTTTACAAAGCATTGCATGTGATTTGGTGGGAGCAGCTGTGAAGCGGTTATTTCGTTTTGTGAGGTAATGGGGGAGAGGAGAGGGAGTGGGGGGAGGAGAGGGAGTGGGGGAGAGG
>JADAQX010000483.1:0-38686 GCA_015476325.1 Cardiosporidium cionae
GTGAGTCGATCGTTCGATAATGCGACCCGATGCTGTTACATCGCTTTATACACTGCGATACTTGTGGGGAACTGTGATACCTTGTGGGGAGGGAAAACGGGGGAAACTGCGGATTGTTGGCTTAATTGATCCTAAGAAAGATAACTACGTAGTAAGGAGATAATTTTGATAACGATAATATAATTATAGCAATATAAAACATCAACTAAAATATTAAGAATAGATGGTAGTTCACTCCGTCGTGATACCACTGTTACACAGTAGTTCAAAAACGCATGCTCTTGCAAAAAATAAAAAACCAAATAGAAATAATGCTACATCATTGATATCTAGCAACTGTGGTAATTGATTATTTTTATAGTAGTGCTCCAAATAAAGGAAAAAATTGTATTTTTCGCGAGCAAAAATTGTAATGCTTTTCGACATGTTTCGTTTGTATGTAAAGTTGGTCTGTATTTTCAACAAATATGGAAGCGAAATAAAGTCGCAAACTTTTCTATTTTCTTTCCAGTCATTGAAATTCACTACAAATCAAAGTAAGAAACAAATTTTCCATTTTGAATATACGCGCTTCTTAAGATTTTTTCGCTACTTGAGCATTTTTTTATTGCTTCATTTGTATCTTCATATGTTCTTATATAAAAAAATATAAAAGATGTCTGAGAACCAAAAATACTTTCGTTTACTTCTTTCCGTGATAATTCATTCATTAGTTTTATGAAATTTTATCAAAACAAATGAAAGTAAGCTTAGGAGCAATAACATAATATCAGCATTATCGCTTGTGTTACCCCACTTAAAAGCTGCTGATAATCATTAACTTGGTATGTTGGTAATGCTATGCCTCCTCAGTGATTCTTATATTTTCATGCAGATGGGCCCATCTAGAAAAGCTTTTATGCTTGCGTGCCATAACCATGCTTCTTTGATCTGCTAAAGCAGGTTTCAATGACGAAAGAACATCATTAAGAACAAATTTTGCACTACATTTTCCGCGGGAAATTGCCGCTATTTAAAGCTCCTCTAAACTTATCGATGGGCAATCTTGATTCAGTATGTCTATTATTGCTTCATTGCTATTTTTTACAAAGAGCTTTGATTATCGTACACATGTACTCAAGAAAAAGATTCCTGAAACATCAGACAATGAAGAGCGGTGAAATTAATTAGAGAGAAAAACAAAAACTACAGAATGGGGCATTTACTGGGAACCACATAATCTTAGCATATTCGATCTAAAATTTGTAAATATACACTGATGGAGCTTCAGCGTGAGTTACATTGCTATTAAGTGAAATCATCATTAAAAACACCCTGGCATTCCCAGTTTTACCACAGCATTTCATAAGCTCATCCTTTACTATACCTAGCCAAAGTTTCGCAGTTTTTATACTAGCAAGAAATTTTTACACAAAAATGATTGAAATTCAACTTATAAATGTCGAAGGCTGCATAAAGTTAACTTATTTTCATCGATATATTAGTTTTAAATAGGTTGAAACGTCAACTCAGTTCTTGTCTAGCATTTTTAAAAATATCATGCAACCTTGTAGATTACATTATGCAGTGAAGATATCATAATGAACAGAGGAGTCAGGTTTAGTTATGGAGCCCTGAGTATTGCGGAATTATGTCACAAGCCTTTTAAACACTTGATGAACAACGTAGTGTTCCTTAATTATTGATATCCACGTAAATTTTATCAGCAATGCACGACAGAAAGTTGCTATTGGCTTTTCCTGCACTTGGTGACCATTTTTCCATCACACGGCATTTAAAATTAGAAATGACCCTGCTTGTTACAATCTTACCAAAAAAAAATTTAAAGCAGAAGGCATTTCTGGAAATATTGCACATCATTCTGCACTCAAAAGGTAATTCTTTACATAAAATGCGATAGAGAAGTTAATGTTTTACCTAAACCTACAAAATAGTTCACCAAATCCAATTTCTAAATTTTTCTGCGAAACTTGCATTTTATTGAATCACTAAAATGATATATTTGATTTTATATCTGAAAAAAGTTTAAGCTGCAAAGTAAAATCCACTAATCTACCAGTTTCCAAAATCGAGAACAGTAAGCATGTAATACAATGCGTAGCTGCAGTAATGGCATTGTGAATGTTGCATCCAATCATCATCTATGCCATTACCATAGGAACATAACAGACTTTCTCTGGGGATCCAGTTCTGCCGCTCTTAACACAGGAGAACTTTCAAACAAGGCAATGAGTATATCATGCTGTGACTGTGATGCTTTATATTTCTCACTATGAAAGTATTCTCTTAATCAATAGAAAAATTGCTCATGTGTTTGTCGGCATTTCATATATCCTGCAAGAACAGCAATTTCCAAGCTGCGGGATAGTTGTTGCACCTTCGATTTAATAATGACGACAACATGATTGAGAAATAGAGATGGCTGTGCGAAAATTTTACAGGAAAGAAGAAATTGTTCAACATTAGAAAAAGCACAAAAAAAGTAGAGCGCATAAAGCCTTCTCTACAGCAGTAATTTCAGAGATTCATTCTCAATCAAGTTGTTCAAATCCTGAATAAACAAAGCACAAATCAACGTTTAAAAATAAAATTAAAGAGCCTAATTTGAATTGTATCGAATACCCCACTAATCATTAGGGAAATGTATCCATATAAAGCAAGTAGGAAAATAGTCACATACAAAGGAGAAACTACACACAGTCACAGCATCCAATGGAACATAGAAATGTGCAATAGATGTAGAAAACATACCGCTTCCATTAGTTGAAAGTCCCAAATATAAAAAAGCAATTTTCCTTCTCAAAAAATATTCTTTAAAGGCTATAGACAGGCTAATACGGAATCTTAAAATGACATTTAAAAATGCCACTAAATATTTTCCATGTTCACTAGAAACAAAAATAGAGTCATAGAGCAACACTATTCCATTTTATTTCCATATTTTTGGCGTAAAATTATATGGAGAGTGCCGAAATGATCCACATGATTTCTTCTCAGTACAAATGTAATTACAAAAGCGATCCTAAAATGCAATTTCCTTATGTTTCCATTACAGGCATTCATACTTGTAAAAATTGAGCCGCATGGAGGCCATAAATATGCCGATGATCGCAGGTGACAGTCACTATCATTTCAGATTTTGTTCCTATTTCGCCATCTACTAGTTCTACCACCTTTTGTTGAGAAGATGCAATAGCCATAATTGTACCCACACCTTTGGGAAGAATGGCATCAAATTGTTGGACGCCATACATACCCAAGTTTGAAAGAACAAATGTTCCAGTGGTATATTCTTCTTTAGTTAATCTTTTTTCCTTTGCCTTGATTACAAGCTCCTATAATGCAAAAAAAATATAATAATAAAGATTTTGCACACTTCGTCGTAGTTTAGAAAAAAAGAGTGTGTATGAACAGACACGCATAGAAAAATCAAGCAAATATGACTCGTTTTTCAAGTATCATTAAAAGTAAAACGTCTCTGAGAAATATATTTCTAGAGAAACATTTCTCATGTTCATATATTGCATAAAAAGATGTTCTCACTTTAGATTCTCGTGAAAGCTCGAGAATATTCTTCTTATTGGCATTTTGAAGAACTGGCGTAATCAATCCATCATTCAAGGCTACCGCCATGGCAACATTTATCGAATTCGGATATCTGGAAGAGCATAATAAATAGATGAGGAATCCATTCACAAATATTAAATAACTCCTTTCTGGTTAAAGTGACATATCTATTTCTCTTAATGAATTACCAATTTTCCAATTTCTAATAGTATGCAATTTCATCAATGACCAAAAAAGCAAAACTGTAGCTAAACAGGGGGGCCCTATCCCAAGTTTAAAAAGGGAATGCTTTCACCTCTCCACACATAAAACAAAATATATTCAAATGGAAGCGGCAGCAAACTTTTCTATCCCAGATACAGAGATGCATGTTCTTTCCTTGTACTATATATAGGTCTAAGAACAAAACCTTGCAGCCTAGGTTCTGAATAACATCACATTGTTCACCCCCTATACAAAATATTGGTCACCTTTTCCTATTCCACATGCTCCCATTTCTCAGCTTGTACTCTTCCACACACTGACTGCAGTACACATATTCCTACGATTCTCTCGATACTATAGTAAGATCAAATTTGCAGAACCTGATACTTCCTCCCTTTGTAGCACTGTAGGCGGCATTCATGATCGGATGCTTCTCCAAGGTCAAAGCAACGGCTTTTACTAAGAGAGCAGACATAGTCACACCACTAGGCTTGAGCTGCTTATACAGTTCATCGAGCTTAGTAGTGACAAGCGCTCGTGAAACTCTGCCAGCACAATATAGAAGAGACAACCTTTATGTAAGTATTACTATAAAAAAAAAGAAGAGGTTTTCAAAGTAAATTTCGTTTTTGAATGCTTTTCAAGGAAACCATTCAAGTGAATACTAGGAGGATGTATACAATTTTTAGTGCTGAGGGGGGCACAGTAGCCTTTATAGAGGAAATAAATCTGCAAGAAAAGTGTGATTCTTCTTTTTTTCGGATATAAAGTATAACCCTGTTTACGTTCTTACAATCTGTAAGCCATCTAACGGCATGAAAAGAAGAAGAAGTGTGATGCAATTGCTTGTACAGTCCATG
This sequence comes from Cardiosporidium cionae, assembly GCA_015476325.1. Classification (NCBI taxonomy): domain Eukaryota; phylum Apicomplexa; class Aconoidasida; order Nephromycida; genus Cardiosporidium; species Cardiosporidium cionae. The sequence continues at coordinate 4,632 of JADAQX010000483.1, forward strand.
CCTCTAGTTTCTACTCAATTTCCTGATGCTAGTTCACATCATTCAACTTCTCCATCCTTAGCTAAACTCAAAAGTCCAATCATGTATGTTTATACACATATTTTTGCAAGAAAATCTATACTACAAAACGTTTCAAAAATTTGAATTTTCATTTTTTTCAAAAACTCTAAAACATTTCTACTTTGCACACTCTAGAATGGTTGAACAAAAGCTCCCTCCTCCTTCTCTTTACACTGTGTACAAACCTATACACCCATCCATTAGCAACCCAGTAATACAGCATAGCCTATCAAAAGAATTTTCACGATTGCTATCACCTGAAGACGGGTGCGCTGAGCGTAGCTTCCATATTGCGGGCTATCGCTACTTGCATAGGATCTAGAGGAACTTCTTTCATAGCCTGCTGTGTTAGACTTGTAGGAGGAGGAGAAGAAGATATCCCTTTGGGAGGCTGTGAGGGTTTCTGTTTCTCTTGAGACACCGGGAGGCCAAGATGGTGTTCAATATCGCCTTTCACAACTCTTCCATAGGGGCCAGTTCCACTGCAAAGAGGAAGTTATACGTCCAAGAAAACAAATACAAGAATACAGTTACGTTGAATTAGATTTAGGCAGGCTTAAAAGAAGGAAATATTTTAAATAGAATTGACTAGGAAGGACCCATACAATAGCATTTCTGAGCTTAAATATCTTCTCCTGCGCTTTATAGAGAGAGAGAGAAAACTTTATAATCCTATCCAAATCATCTCATCTAACTTACAGTTCTCGATTGAAAGTGTTAAGTGGTGCAAAAGCAACAAGGAAGGTAGAAAAAATGGAAATTCGAAGGGAGAAAGAAAAAGTAAAGAGTAAAAATGTGAAATAAAGAAGAAAAAATTGAAACCATGGGCTCATAGAAAGAAAAAACTCTACATGCATGAAAGTAAGCAACACTTAAGGTAGAAAAAATACAAATTTGAAGGCATGAAGAAAAAATAAAGAGTAAAAATGTGAAATAAAAAAGAAAAAATTGAAACCATGGGCTAATATATAAAACACTCTACATGCATGAAATCTCACGTCAGTGATGAGGGATCAAAACCCTTTGCTTTTGCCAATAAACTAGCAGAAGGTGTTACAGAGGCAGGACCCATAGAAGATTCCGATTTAGATGACAACTGAAGATTACAAAACATCTACTGTCTCATAGAAATATTCTAATAGACGCATTTCACTTGTATTATACGTTTCTATTGAAATTCCTTTGGATAAATTCAAATTATGTTGCCTCACCTGCTTTGCATAATATGCCTCTCGTCCCCAATGCGAGCTCCCCGTTTTCGTAGAGGCCCTAAAACAATAAAACACATAAGAAATTATGTTTTTTTAAAGCAAAAATCATGAGATTGAAAGAAAGTTTCTCGCCTGAGATCGAAATGTTTAGTCGTAGTCTATCCTATTTTGCAAATGGATTACGTAAAAAATGAAACACGTTTTCAAAAATAGCCGCAAAAACGAGCCTAGATTGTATGCATTTTTGTTCTCAGAAACAGAGATTCTGATGGTGGCCCCTCTTAAAATTTTTAAGGATTCTGACGAAAGAATTTCAATCCTCTGCCTATCTCAGACTAAAAAATTAGTGGCATATCCCAACACACTCTCTATGCAGTAAGATAGCTCAGCCATGGCGTAGCCTATGAAAATACTGGTGATCTCCTCTCAAGGCAATGAAATATAGTCAAGAAAAACTCTTTTGACGTATATACATACGCAGAAACATCGTCATGAAATATTCTTCCTCCATTTTTGTGCTCTTCGGTGTGAGTATAACTTAAATTGAATCGATCGCAAGCCGCTTTCGCTTGTCTGAACACGTGAAAGTAAAAAGAATCCACAAAACAAAACAAAAACTAAAGATGCAACAGTGAGTCCAATTATACAAGAAAGACACAGATTCTCAGTTAGCATTAAAAAAAAAATTGGATGATATTTTTTCTTAAGCGTGTACTCCCTAAAGGGTGAAAAAAATGTTATAATAAGCAATTTCTCAATCTTACTAGCCAAGGTGAGATGGTTCAGTAGCCCCCATTGCTATCTTTACTCTATAGTACGAACGACTACCCTCTCATGTGAATAGAGAGGGGAAAAAAAAACTTCTTCCCAGGATTAAAAAAAAAAAGAAGAGAGAAATCGAAGCGTATATAAGTTATTTTCCAAAAAAGGAATAGAGAGGAAGCATAGAAACGTTATATACACGTTGTATGCATCTTAGGATGCTCCTTATATTCAACTATTGTATTAAAATGCGCTCCTTATAAATCAAGAGAAATAAACCTCCATCAAGGCATTTACTGCTCTAAACAAATCTCTCGAGAATGAAAGAATAAAAATAAATTAAGTGGCACAGAGTATCATTCTTTACAAAGAATATCTATGAACGACTCTCCACAAACAAATTTGCTTTGATTTCTTGCAAAAATGAAAGGATTTCATGCATTTTTTCTCTAAAAATTGCAAACCCAGAAATATGCCACAGGCTGCCCGTGCGGGGCGGTGTATTATCCGATAATATATTAAGGGAGGGAATCCTCAATTTTATTCTATCTATAATAGCCTTCCATTGCGCTGCTCCACTGAAAGAAGGCAGCATAGACTCTAATCCATACAGGAAAGGATGCCATCAAACACAAAAAAATGAAAATTCTCACACTTCTCACACACACACTCTTCAAAATGACGGAATATACAACTACAGAGCTTGTAAAAAGTACGAAATTCGGTAGATTGGTGCCTTGCAAATAGAATAAAGCAAAAGAAGTTACAAAATTTTTGAATAAAATTCATTCAAGGAACAACTATTTGCTTTTCTAGACGTTTACTTCGTTGAACTTTCTTTTTCTGCGATTAACTTTCGTCCTTCCTCTGTATCCTTGATGCGAGCCACAAAAACTTCTGCCAACTGATCCACAGAAAAATTTTCAGGTAATTGATCTTGTATATCCTGATCCACACTCGCAGGTACAAATCCTTGCAATCTGTAAATACCATTGAATCAAAAATAAAAATATACTTTCAAGTAAGAAGCGTTACGGTAGAAACGTGTATCATCAATGTAAATGTGATGTCACTTCCTGAAAAAATAGTACTAAAGGATATGGATATATCAAAAATAAGAGGAATTCAATAGCCACAGGCATTAACACTTTGCATGTCTATCAATACCTTTCTTCATTCGCATTCAATTTCGTTGGTGGATTAAATTGCCTAGCCTAATATAGCAAGCCATAAAAAAAAATCAAATTCTTAACAATTCACTCATAGAAATCCATTAAAATTCTATGCAATAAAGTGCTACGACCCCTTTTCCTCATTTCTTAGTTATACTCCATCGAATAGGACTTGAAAATGCACTCTTAAAATGTTATATATTCCCAAAATAGGGAAGCAAACTCTGTAGATTTACACTCTGGAATATCCTAAAACTCTCGTATTATTTTTTCTCATACCTGCAGCTGTAAAAGAGAATCATGCAATGTATCACTTCCACTTGTAGACATTTCTGCAAACTCTCTCGTTCTCTGATTTGCAGCATCCACAGCAGTGGCCAATTGCAATCGTTCCACATCTTCTCTGTTTGATACTATTTTTCCAACAGGATCAAGGACTTTGACTGTAGAGCCTTCCTCTGTCATAATTATAGCCAAGTAGCCATCATCAAAGGATTCCACTTCCATATCTGCCTTATCACTTTCGACAATCATCACAGAGTCACCAGCCTATGATTTCAAATATACAAAAAAAAAAATTGTGAGGTGAAGATTTTGCAGTAGAAAATACGAAGAGGACACACACTCGGAAAATATTTTATTTTTTATATACATATACTAAGATGTATAAGAAGACTAAAACCATATCCAATATATATGAAAATAACAGGAAAATATCTTGGGAAAAAAATAGTCAATAGCTGCAGCCTCCGTCATCGGAGAGCAGAAGTTTTTTTATTGTTTACTCTCTTTAAAGGAATGCAAAAAAGAAAAGATGAGGAAGGAAAATGCATTTTGCTTGCACATCTTTTCACGTATATTCTTTGTATACGCTTTGGCTACTCTCCCAAAGCGTAATAGCAATCCCATATGAATTTTGCTTCATTACCTTGATTGCATCTCCTGGTTTTTTCAACCATTTGATGATTTTCCCTTCTTTCATTGTACTGGATAAAGCTGGCATAAAGATATCCGTTGATTCTACTTCAGGGAGTACTGCAGCATGAGGTGGAGCATTTTTAGTCATTTTGAGGGTTTCTGATGCGCCTGTAAGCTGCCGATTTTCAGTAGAGCGATCAAAAACTGCTGTTGTCATATCATGCCGTTTGTCAGATCCACTTTGTATAACAGCGATCCCTAAGCGCCGAATTTTATCTATATTTTCAATAGTAGGAGATATCAAGGCCACGGTCTCACCCACTCTTGCTTCTTCACCTTCTTTCACAAGAATCTCAGCTATATATCCTGCACAATTCAGCACAAAAAATCGCCTCAAACCAACGCAAAATTAGAAAAATTCCTACTCTCTGCTATTTATACTCGCATTTGAATAAATTCTTGATTTCAAAAAAAGCAGCCTCCTTCCAGAGTAAAATCGATAGGCATTTATCCATTCATGTGTCTCTCTCGAGAAGAATGAAGAAGATCGAGTTATGAAAAAGAGGGTGGATTTCACACGTAGTATGACCAAGCAACAAATCAATTTCCTTTGTAGTATACTATAAACAACTTAGACCCTCTTTTATTATTTTAAATGCATTCTAAATGCATGAGAAACAGAGACAATGAATAGAATCGAACCATCTTCAAAACATTCCACGTCCATATCTGCCTTGTCGCTCTCAACAATAAGGGCAATATCTCCAACAGAAATGCGATCACCCTCCTTTTTCAACCATTTTGCAATTTTTCCTGTCTTCATTGTACTTGACAATGCCGGCATAAAAATTTCCTTGGCTTCAGTGGAATCACGTAGAGCCTCTGGTAAGAGTGTTGTGCTGTCCGTGGCCATTTCGTCCACCGCTTTCTCTCGATCATTCGGTGAGGTCTCACAATTCTCTGCATGATGCTCTTTTACATTCCATGCCGTAGTTCCATCATGACGATTTCCATCACCAGAAGGTATGTTACAATTCAATCCTTGCTGCTGAATAATGGGAATATCCTCTGTTTTTTCAGCTACTAAGCCCACAGTTTCCCCTACGCGTGCATTATCGCCTTCTTGCACAATGTATGTAGCCAAATAGCCTGTATATCAAGAGATAAACAGTGAAAACCGTAGAGGCAACGTAAAAATAGGAAATCTCACTTGAAAATAGGAGGTAATTGAAGGATTTTAAGGAATAAACTATGCTTGAAATTTGGTTTTCAGATGAGAGATTATGTGAAATACTATGCTTTATCACAGAACAGAGTCTCACGACTATATCAGCCGTTTACAACGCACAACTAAGAAGAATTACAACTACTTTATGATCATGAAAATAGCAGAAATAAAATACGAATCTGACTGTTTATATGAAAGATATGTATAACATAAATATCATCAAATAAAGCAAATTTCTCCTCACCTTCTGAAAAGGATTCAACTTCCATGTCTGCTTTATCACTTTCTACTACCATAACCGTATCACCTATCTGCAAGATGGCATACACGTTCACGTATTGAACAAACAAAACATCTTCTCTTAATTTAACAAGAAAGCAGATGTGTAAAATAAATTTGACTCGGTTGAAATCATACAATGCATTGTTCAAAGGAAGAAATGAAATGGTAAAATTTTTTTTCGGATGCGCAACACGAAACAACCATTCCGTCTAACACAAATTCGTAGGTAAACAATTAGAATTAGAAATTAAGTAACCTTGGAATTCAAAAAGCACAAGTCTTGAGCAGACCGTATTCATTGTACAAAGAAAGTATAAACAAATACAAGTCAGGAATAAAGGGGGTTAAGTAAAACAACAGGAACCACGACGAAATACGTTCTTCAAGTAATCTTGAGCTATCGTACTACTTCAACCAAAGTAGTTTTGGGCTTGGGAATAAGAACTTGCACTGGAGTTTTGTAAATGTGATTTCTTCACTTGCTATGGTGCAAGATATAGTTAAAGCCCCAAAAATATAGCAATAAAATCCAAACTTACTTCAATGCGATCTCCAATTTTTTTGTTCCATGATACAATTTTTCCTTCCTTCATGGTACTGGACAGTGAAGGCATAAAAATTTCATGCGCTGTTACAGCTGTCTGCAGTCCAATCTCTGGGCCCATCTGCAAAGCCGATAGTTCATAGGAAGCTTTGTAATTTATTGGGGTGGTAAAAAGTGGATAATTGCCAATTCTTTGGTTTGCATTTCTAGAACAATGAGGATAGACTGATAATAGATTTGAAACTCTACCAGTGGGCAACTTTGAATATTTTGCGGGACAGAAAGCTTCCGATGGCGATATTAGAAGGAAGAGTGCAAGCGGAAAAAGTATAGCCGCCATAGACCAGGAGATACGTTGCGGCAAATAGCACCAGCTTTCTCTACCCAGAGAAGATTTCTCATCTTGATACTTTACGAGTGAATTACAGCAAAAAGTTCTTTTTTTAGAAATGAGTTTTCGGATCAAGAGGCAATCATCTGCGTCCATTTTGGCTTCTTTAACCTTTTTCATTGCAGGATGAACTGCCTGGTGAAACGAAAAATTGTGAGGCCACTGCGACGCAATGGATAAAAACGCTGCTAAAGGAATATCCGAATTGTTACAGAAGTAGCATCATACGGAGTGGCAAATGTATTTTCATGGCATTTAAGGCTCAGTGAAGTCTGCTTCCCTATTGCATATTCGATACAATGTTAAAGATGCGCAACATAGTGTTGGGTAATGCAAGATGAAAAAAGCTTTAATGCAAACAAAAAGTTTAGTCAAGTTCAATAAGCTGAGCAATTCTAAACATGGAAAATGTATCGAAATAGCAACATTGCGATTATGATAACAAGTTACAGTCCATTGTATGGCGATTTCTCAAACAGAAGCGGCATGTGCGGGATTACTATGATGAATTCTCAGTATGAATTTAAACGGTTTACTACGTATGATCGCACACATTCTTCAGTAGGCTATAGCAGAAATGGAAGGAGATATACGATGCCTATGTTTATAGGAATGAGGTAGAAACACATTATTGCTTGCAGGTGCTTCTTACTTTATGCTTAGAAAAATAATAATATTTACCATTGAGCTACTATATTTTGGAATATTTGCAAAGTATAAGCTTCGCATGTGACATTGTAAATGAAGTTCGTTTTTTTCCAGACTAAGTGCAGGTTAATCAATGGAAGAAATGTTTATACAACTCCAGCAGGAAGCTTCATGTCATTCTTACTTTTTTACAAGTCGAAACAACAAGATTTTGGGGCATGTTTTCTTTAATTATACCTCAATTCTTGACCAACTTTTCATGCGCGAGATTGAATCGTGACCAATTTATTTAACAAAATATAGTCTTTTTGTAGCCATTCAATAATAACTTATTCCATGTGCCAATATTTTAATACTTTAGAAAATAAGTTTACTTGTACTAATAGTTCTGCAGAGGCACTGTAACAAGTTAAACTTAGACAGTCAAACTGTCCTTGAACATTCCAAACTACCGCGTACTAGGAAATGCCTATAATGGAATTATAGTGCTTAGTGCAGACAGTGAATGATGTAGGTATAAATGTGTGCGATTGCAACTAAACGAGGTTTATAACCTGGCCTATTAAATATAGAAATGTACTTCCCCTTTTATCTATAGTGTGTAATCGCAAGCAAGAGAAGAATGATCAGTATGTTTTTTACAGAGATTTTAGAAAACTGATACTTTTTTGTATAATTCAGCTTATATTCCCTATATTTTGTCGGATTGGAAGCATCGAGAAAACACATGAAGTGTAAATGATGCTGGCTAATTGACTTCACACAAATTTGTTGAGATTTTGTTTCAAAAAGCAGATAAAAAATGATAGATTTAAGATTAGTTAACATCATTTGTTTATAAAATAAAAAATATCATTCAAATACGACATGCCTTATATGATGCAGCTTCGTTGATTTACAAAGTTAGGCGGTTGATTTTTGTTTAAACAAAGCAAAATAAATAATAATCAGAGACTGTATAATTTTATTTTGATTTAAATGAGAATTGCAAGTTGTTTGTTCCCTTCTGTCTGTGTTAGTCATTCACACAGTATAAAAAGTAGCCAGGATCATTAAATACGTGCTTAATAAATCAGGATAACACATACAATTAAAAAGGCTCTATAATTAGCGGGCGATAACTTTTCCCACTGTACTTGGGAAATTACGTACGTTTTTAGCTCATAAAAAGCATACAAATTGAAGCAATCCTAACTCAGAATAGGGGATGCATAAGCTGATTATTCAATATTAGTGCCCTCAACCCTATTGCGAAAATTAGTCCTCTTTCAAAAGATATACGAGATGACACCTTCGTTTAGATCATACTGTGTACATGGGTGACAGAGGGTGGCAAAATTAAAATGCGACATAAAAGCCTCATTGCGACATTATACACATAAAGAATTGGTGGACATGTTTTTCAATGATAGTAATATGTCTACAATCACTCAAAATTTGGATATTCTATGTAGGAAAATATACAGGATTTTATCATCTAAAATTTAAAAACCTGCCACCTTTATAATTTATTAGGAGCACTGTGACACATGCTATTTGGTGAAATTTTATTCATATTTGAATGCGAGAGCAGAGTATTGTCGGCAAGAAAAATTCATATATCGACAGTTTACATTGAAATACCACTGGAAAAAATCCAGTACTGCAAGTTTAGATAAAATTAATTTTAAACAATAAAGTTAAAAAAGTAAGAATTACAGCACTAATTCATCAAATTAATATACATTTCTGTAATTTCTTAAAGGATTCCAGAGCAACTTAAATTCCGATACATGATATCGCATTTTTTTGCTTAAATGAGCTTGTATATTCTATGTAAAATTATACTATTCATTTATCAATTAATAAATTTAGATATATTTACTTTAGTATAATCATGCGCCAGATTATACAATTCCGGAAATTTTTCCCAATTAAATATCCAAGAAGATTCTCCAGTAAAATTTCTACTCTGTACTGTTAAAATGTCTTGATCTTCTGCAGGATAAATAAACAGAAAAGAAGTAATTAGCTCCATCATTTACTTTTCAAAATCACGTAATTGGTATGTACAAGTATAGGCTTAGATAATATTCGAATTAAGTTTTTCTACAAATATTAAAAGAGAAATACTGTTAGAGAATAGTTCTCCTGCTGTAATCATAGTGCTCAAAATACTTCAAAAAATACAAATAAAAGAAATCGGCACTATTCTACTACTCAATTCAAGCAACTTTAATGAATTGATGAATCCATACCTTGAATAGGGATAGAAAAAGGAAGGTTTACACTGGCATGCTTATTTTCACTGGATGGAATATATATTTGAAGCAAGCTACCCGAATATTTTGCGGTTATGCCACCGAAATCACATGGTCTAAAAACGAAACAAAAACAAATAAAATTCTGAGCAGGAATTAAATAATTGAATATTGACACATAGCAAATAATTTTCATTACTACTAAAAGCAAAACTCAGCAAAAAGTTCCGCAATGCATACATACATTTTGTAAGTCATCAAATAGGAAAATTCATATAGAAATATGGCAGCTACCTCGGTAGTCTGTAGGCTCGCTGGATGACAGTGAAATCTTTGAGCAAATCTTTTCGTCGCTTTGTATTCTGAAAAATGATAAAGCATATTAATATAACAAAGATGACTGCTTAGATCTTAAAATCACTAGCTTTATTTTTCACTTTCTCTTGAAAATGTTGGCACTTCTATCTATTAGATACATATATAAATAAACTTTAAAATGTATTTCAAGAAACATTCATTGCAAGTGGAACTATATTACGCAGCGCAGATGCCATTCCTAAAAGGCATAAAATGCAGTGATTATTTCCTCAATTTCTGGCACATGTGTTGGCTATATTTCCTTCTACCATTTGACTTACAAAATATTTTCTTTCCCATAAGCGGACGATGTGATTTTTCGCAGCGAGGATTACTAACATAGGGGGCAATAAAGGTGATCCTATCGCACGAATGGAACAACAAATGTGGGTAAGCTTCAGCCCAGGAAGCCAAATCTCCATAGTAATAGAATCATCCATTGCTTTATGTACTACGGCCCGTCCATATGCAGCAATGTCAGGTGGAATTGCAATTCCTGTGCGTGTGGCCGCACGCAATCGAGTTACACTATTTGAAGGAGAATCACGCAGAAAATTACCTTTGTAACAGGTGAATATTCGATAAGACCAACACAGAGAGTTGCTGCTCTTATCCCTCATGCGATGAATCGATTCGGTGCAACTGAAGTCGACAACTTGTGTAATGGTAGATCTCAAAGTGCGTGGTATCATATGCAACGCTTTGGCAGGAGTATCACTCGAGAACAAAATCACAATCATTACCAAAAAAGAAACGGCGTTGAATTGCAAGGAATGCATTTTGCAAAAGCATCCCTAAGCCAAGTTCATCATTATTGCAGCAATACTGAAATCATTATACCACCTTCAAAAAGATGCGTTGCTACTTCAAGAGTAATTGTGATATAGCAGTTTGCAACTGACTTGAGCTCAGAACAGAACACTCAGCACATTTTGGCATGTAGTATAGTAAAATGAAGAGAAAGGTTGATTAATGGTCGTTGCAACCGCAAAAAATAGTGTCAAACGAGGCTTATGCAATTACGAAGAACTAGAAAAATGATCCTGAAGGACTTAACACTTATTAGTGAGCTTACTATAAATCAACGCTGTATTTTTCATACATTTAGATATAGTGTTGACGTAAGTGAAAGCGAAAGAACATGTTTAATGATTGCACTACGCGATTCCATCCTCGTTGTGACATGATCTCTCCCAACGCAAGAATAATTAAGGCGATGTTTACTTTTGAATCATGCTAACATTCTAAATATTTTATATATCTTTCCTGCGCATACTGATATCTAGTTATTTTAAGTAAACACTCAATTATAAGGATAAACGTTTTGTCATACAAAAAAGTAAAGAAGTGACTCACAAATACTGAAGTACGCCGCAATAAAAAAAAGAAATCACTCCCGTTAGAAAATATGATGAGAAAAGATATTTGCTTCGATGCATGTGCCAATGGTTTAGTATATCTCTTTAGCGAGCATATTAGCTCAATAATAGATACCTAAATGTGTGAGATATAGACATTCTTAAGGAATCAAAATGCATACCATTTTGGAAACATTTCTGTTGGTTCTGTATTCGACTTAAAAATCTGACGCTGCTTAAAGATCGAAACTTTGTGGCTACGCGCTCATTCGTTGCAATACTATATATTTGTTACCAATTAATTCACAATCTTCACATTTTTAATGATAAAGCATTCTCTACTATTCTATACAGATTATATTAGCCTAGCTGCACAAAGCAAAGCTTCAACGCGTTGCTGCCCGCGCTCAAAGGTATATGGTATTGCATCTTAATTTCGACGGAACAAAATAACCGTTGTCAAACAGAAAGCATCTTCCAATGACTCCAACTGCAGTAGCTAAAAAATATTTCCGAGCCATCGAGTAAGCGCTACATGTTCCATCAGTTCTGATCATTCGAACTTACACTAGAATTTCAGGCCTATATACCAATCATCTGGATTAAAAAAGAAATTAACCTTCACCTTACTTCTACCTCAATGCTATCGTGAGTAAAATAAAAGAATACGCCTAAAATGTGCTGATCTCCTACATCCTGTTGTGGCTGCAGTTCACAGGGAGCATCGCCTAGGAAAAAAGAACCGACTTGTGTTCAAGTAAAATTTAAAACAGTTAACTAATTGTAAACGAACCTCAATGATAAAACAGAAAATTAAAGGGAAACCCCAAACTCAGTAAGGGCACTACATGAAATAATCCAAAGGTATAGAGAGGGTTTGTTCTGCATCAGTGAGATGCCAATAATGCTAATGTTGGGGTTTTGAACATATTCGAACAATACATAAAACCAAAATTTTAATCTTGCAAATTTGCTTCCTTTTAGTAGCTTGCAAGGGCATTGAGAAGCGTTTTATAATACGTTTAAACAAGTTGAAGCAGATAAAAGCACATGCATTATCAAAAAACCACAAACACAAATTAGATTTAGAAATGACACTTTTCAGGAAAAACATTTGCGCACAAAAGCAGCAATGGTATACAATAAAAATGTCGAATAGCGTTGGAGATTTATAAACTTTTAGTAAGATTTGAATACGTGTAAATTTAGAAACCTCATTATACTACATGTTTTCGAAAATCACAAAGTAATATAGCAAATGCCTTTCTACAATGATGGGCCATAAAATTTTGAATTTGATTTTCTGTTGGAGGCAATTTTTCTTTGAGCCTCAAAATGTTGCACTGCTTTTATGAGAGAACGCCTTTCCGCTGCAGCAACGCAATCCTTTTCTCTATGGGTATCACACTGTTTCCGCAGTTTTTGTAGGAGAAGAGAAAGTTCATCAAAACCTCGAGCTTTAAGATCATTTAAAACCAGATCGTATGCTGATGCACAAACACGGGGTGCAGACTCTGCTGCATCAATTCTTGCCGCTACCTTCATCGCAACTGGTGAAATGGCCTCATTTTCAGAGCTTGGAGGATAAGAAGCACTTAGAGCCAGCGCGTTTACAGATTCAATGCTTTCCCAAGATGACATACTATCACTATCCTCTTTCTCCACTAATAATCCCTCTATGAACTGTGTTTCATCTCTAAGTGGTTCCTCTTCCACTGACGGATCCCTCTCTTTCGAATAATCCAACGAGACCTCTTGAGAGTTGGAAATATCCTCACCCGACAAAGAGACACAACTAGCCTCAACCGCAGGCCCTCCATTAAGAGCAACATTGGCACCTGTAATATTTTTGTTAGGGTGATCTGATAATTCCTCAAAAGATTCGCAGCTTTTTTCTTGCAAATCAACAGGCGGCTTCTCCTTGTTGGAAGAAATATTTAATTTACTACCAAGCATAGAAAAAAATTGTGATACTGACGAATTCTCATTTTCTGGGTGTGTGAAGCGTTTCATTAAGGAATTGAAATGGTTAATATTCAACAAAGCCGATGATTTATCCGAATAAGTTTCCAAATCTTGCACTGCTCAAATAGCATACCCAATAGATTAATAATTCCCTGCGCTAACAAAAATTTTCCCCGAAACTCTACCAAATCCAAAACTGAAACACGTCAGTATTTCAAATAAAAATACAAAATGTTTATTGCATATAAATCTCAAAGAAGCGATTACTGGTAAAAAGTACACGCAGCCATTCCAGCAAAAGCTCTGACATACCTGCATTCCTATCCAAATTGTATTGACGCGACCCTTCAATTAATTCTGCAAAGAAACAAAGAAATATTTAAATCTGAGAGAAGTCCAACATATATAAGTTAATATCTTTTCCACTTAAATTTCAAACGAATAATGCAATTGGATTATAAGAGAATGCGAACATTAATTCTTACCCATCCAAGACTCAACTGAGTTTAAATCTTCTTCTACATGCCGCTGCAGCACACATCATTTCAAAAACTCACAAAAAATTGATCACAGAAAGCATATAGCAAGAGAATTCTGTGCTTCATGTCTCTACTATCTCATCAAAGATAAATGAAAAAAATCCAAACGAATAGCAGCCTAGCATAGGCTCAGATTCTCCACGCAAAGCTGCTAAAAGTAAAGCCAAAAAATCCGTCAAAACAAATACGTTGCAAAACAAATTTCTACAAGCAAAAAAACTCCATGTAGAAGGAAACCCTTGAAGCAGCAGCCCAGATTCAGACTATAATACATTCCCAAAGGCAGTTGGAGACACGATATTCTATAAACAAAAACTCAATCTAGCTGTCATAAATAGCATAATCATACCCCTACGCCAGCTTTGTAGAGAAGACCTTGTATGCGATTGATAGTATTACTAACAAGATCTCTACCCGAAACAGCCATATTAACACTCTTCAGACGTTGTTCAAGGATGGCTTCAGCCGTAAAAGAATTCCGCAAAGAGCGCAAGTTTACATCTTTCCGTGTAACTTTTCCAGATGGATTGTCGTACTGAAATCGAAAATAATCGCAATAAAAAGTAATTCTGGTCGTGTGTGCATCCATGTGTGTATCTCTATAGAAATGCAAGAGAAATTAATAGACTGGAACTCTGCTCTTACAAAAATTGGGCAGAAAGAGCATTCCTTGTTTTATCCCCTTTACATAACGGGCCAAACATTAACTTAAGCTGACATAAACATGTTATCCCTTTTCAAAACTTTGCAGATACCTTTATGATCCCTAAAATAGCATCAGTTTCTTTGTTTATCATTATTTTATCTGCAGAAGAGAGTATCAAGACAAATGGTCACATTCTTAGAGAAATAAAAGTAAATTGCCATGGCAATGGATAAGTAGCATTTAGTTATATTTAACTAAAAAATAACTAAATCTTCCTACGAAACAGCAATGTATGTGGAGTACTTGCTTAAAAATCATAGTCATCACTCACACTGAGAAATGTATGCTGTAGTATTGAATTCTTACATCGAAGCATTAGGCACCGTTGAATTATGAGCTTGTAGATAGAACTCCACCCTTCCTCAAAAAATTCATCCCAAATTCGATTCTAAGCAACAAAAGAGGAGTATTTAACAATAACTTTCACCTAAAATGAAAATGAAGAGCAGTTAAAAGCGTTTTTTAGTAACGAAATTAAAATATTTTTCAAAACTTAAATAGAGAATCAACTTTCCACCCTCATAACAACAGATCAAACCAAGTACACACACTCTACGAAGACATATATAGCTTCCTATCTGTCTCAAAACATTATTTATTGTTTATACTAACAAGTTATCTATAATGGATGCAGGGTATGCATGCAATGTCTCAATATACTAATATTGTTTAAACTTTCAGCCTTTACAAATTGTCAATACTGCCGAGAATCCATTTAGCAAGTAATGTAGTAGAAACGTTGCATTTTATATAGAAATACCAACGGTTCAAAAGGAACAGAGCTTGCAAATAAGGTAAGAAACCATTCCGAAGCAAATAGGACCGCATCAATCCCAGACATTTCCTTGAAAAAAACAAATTCACATAGAGCAGCCCTAATCAATTAAATAGTAAAACGTTTACTTTACAGAGATAAATAGCCAACAACAAAAACTTGGGGATAGGTTACAACTACAAAAGCTCAAAATACTAGTATTGAGATCTTACTAGGTGTAGAAATAGCTTAGGAACAGAAATGCTGAGAAGTGTTTCAACGATAGCACAGCGCTTTATGAGTCCTGGGAAATGCTGCATTGTGAGAAAAAATGATTGTATAAACGTTCAATAGAAGTACAGTGGAGCTTTATGAAAAAATGTGGAGGCACATATTGAGAGAGAACAAACAAAATTCCTATTGCATAGCATATGAAAACTGACTCGGAGATACATAGTCCTAACGTCAAGAGATTGCATAATTGTCACTAGCATCCAGAACGCTTGCTGGTGAAAAAAAATGTTGGAAACAATTATTTCCTCATAGTATGTCACATTGAGACAGTAAAGCAAAAATAGCGAATTGTAGTCAAATGAAATGACAAATCAAGTACGACATACCTGTTCATTGCTGTGCCATAATAAAAACCCGGCAACAAAGTTCATTCCTTGTACATAGCCCACATCCTACAGATAAATTCTAGTGCAAAAAGATGGCTACTCACACAGTCAATGAACTGATAAAAAGCGACAAATATAAAAAAAATGAAAATACTTTGTTTCCCTTCTATTAGAGGCATTCTCGATCATTTTGACATACCGGATCATAGAATGCGTAGGCTTCAAGAATACGTTGGAGTTGGTCAGCCCTGTATAGTAAAAAAATTAAGATTACGCACTAGCTAAGCAAGAGAAGGGGCTAATCTGCGTTAAAGCGGATAAACAAGGACATAGATCATCATTTCCACAGTAAAAAAAAACTTCATTCAAGATAAGAGTACCCTATGCACAAACCCTTTTCCTTTGTAAAAGTCTAGTGCTGGAAATGTGCGAGTAATATCAAGGAGAATGCATCGATGAACGTAGCGGCCAAGAATAATTTCTGCACAGGTAACATGCGCACGCTGCTCCAATGAGTCAGAATTTTCGTGAGGATCACTAACAGGGAAGTTGGAAACATGAGGGATATAGGGAAATTTGTGTTCGGTTAGGAGGATGCCACTACTAGCTTTGGAAGTGGTCATGGTGTTAGAGTAATCATCCACTTGTGTAGGAGTCTGATTTTCTGATTTGTCAGAGATTTTTCGGGTATAATCTCGACTGGGATTCATTGCAGCAGGTGCCAGTAAGCTTTTCAGTGCAAACTCTCGCTGAGACACCTCTACACAAGGAATCCCATTCTCATCCTCTGCAGGATAATTCGTACGAAGCAGGTGACATATCGAATCGTAGAGCAGCGGCTGGAAGAAAGTTTCTACTTGCAAAATTCTCCACCATTTTCTGAATCGAGTGCATCCGCCATCATAGGAGCGTACGCAGGAACATTGCGAAGTTTGTATGGGCGTGAAATTAAATGAACGCAAAGGTAAAGAAAGAGGGTAGGGCCAAACAGGAAAAGAAGACATCAAGCAGAACGGAGTTGAAGCAACTTGTTACAAAGATATTTTACGAAACAGAGTAAACTAAATCAAACGAAAAAAAAGGGACTACGATCTACATAGCACTAAACAATGTAACATTTGACCAAAAGAATTACGTGAGAAATACGTCTTTCATGAAATGTGTGTGCTTAAGCAAAATAGCATGCTTTTACTTTCAAAGTCAGACATTCTTGTTATGACAGCGGTTGAGATATCGCTTTGTCTAAAGTATATCTGCAAAGTTAATCAGCGTACTAGCCTTTTCATGACCAATAACCTTCACAAATTTCCTGCGGGGAGGTAATGGTTGGGTTCGGTAATTGATGCTTCCTTTTTTTGTGCGATATTTTGAATTGACAGCTAGCAACTGCTGAATCCTTCGCCAATACCTGGAATGTGACAAGGCCGTCAGCGAGTACTACAGCTGTCGAAATATTTGGATGCTGTGTTCCATTGGTATAAGGAGTGCAGTAGGGTACTCTCAGTTGAACAATGCGATAAAGCAAAGAATTGACGCGACTTCGAAAAACCTTTTTTACATTTCATCGATTTCTTCCTGCCAGATGAAGTATGCAGACATAACTTTACAGAGACCACCTTTTCTTATCATTTTATTTTGGAAAAAATTGATTTAAAGGGTTGGTAAAATTAACCAACCCTTTATTCACTGCTTGAAATTAAAAGAAATCGGTTGCAAAAAAGGAATATTATATTAATAGTGATGTCTTGCTGAGGAGAAGTTTACGTATCTCACATCGAGCATTAATGTCGCTTAGAGATTAAAATTGCTATCACAGCCACACTAATTTTTGCGGATTACTTTTAAAAACTGATATAAGACGAGAAAATGTAATTGCATTATCATGAAAAGTAGTTTTATACATTTGATA
The DNA here is from genome assembly GCA_015476325.1 of Cardiosporidium cionae. Lineage (NCBI taxonomy): Eukaryota > Apicomplexa > Aconoidasida > Nephromycida > Cardiosporidium > Cardiosporidium cionae. The sequence continues at coordinate 22,296 of JADAQX010000483.1, forward strand.
ATTTAAATTTGCAGAATGCAATGGAATGAGAGAGATATTAAAATATTAGTCTTTACCTTTAAAATTGCTCACATGGCTGATTAATTATACGGGCAAGAATATTCGCACCTCAGCCTATTAGAACATGAATTAAATATATGTTATAGAATTTACCCACCTACAATATTTGCATCAATGATGAATGCACTGTAACAATTGCGCAAAGGATTATTTCTGATTGAATTGTTTGTCTTCGGCTTTTATGCAAATTAGATATCGTAATTCGATGCGTCCACATCAAATCCGTAACATTGCCAGCTAAGCATTTTGATTGTATCTGATGCATCTATTAGTAACGATTAATGTTTGGAGAAACTTGACGCAATGAGATATAGAACAAAAGCAAGCAGCAATATGATATTATATTTAGAATATTCTACGCCTTGAAAGATATTTCTCCTATCAATTTACTGCTTCGCATTTTTATCTCAGCAATGCTGCTACTTACTATATACGATATATTAATTAGGCAACTAAATTAAAATCATTTGAAAAGTACTGAGTTAGTCAATTCCTATTAAGCCCAAAATTACTGTAAAGAAGTAGTGTTTGTCATATTTTAGCAATACGCCAGTTGCAAAAGAGGCCGCCAGACGCAAATGTTTTTGTGCGTTAAATCCTCCTTTCTATCTGTAACGGAGCGAAAATAAGATAGCGCAAGACCTGCGCACAGGATTTAAAGATAGCAACCGTGTGATACTCACACACGATTGACATAACCAGAATGCTCAACGATAGTATTAGTGTGTGTGTGAGATTCAGTTTAGTTAAGTTTTTCTAAGTTTAAGTTTTTAAGTCCTTAGTTTTTAATAGTTTTCAATGATCTATTAAAAAGATACATTTTCGTAGTTACCTATGAATTCTACTTGGTGAAATGTAATTAGGAATACTTATTACAGTATGCCGTAGAATATCTTAAGTAGAAAATATTATGATGAAAAGTATTCTTACCTTTTGTGTTTCACACAAGTTCCGATAGAAATGTACTATCGAATGATTTATCATTGTGTATTCATCATAAGGCTCATGTGTGTAATTGCATCCTTTTCTAGTATACGATTTTAGTCAATGAGCGAGATAAAGAACTTACGTAAGAATTATTAATGTAGTGTGCAGGTGCACACTAGAGGAAGAGAGCGAGTGGCAATGTAATGCAATTGTGTGATGAGAGCTCTCCACATTGTGTATCTGTTGCGGTTATGAAACAGAACGCATGGTAGTGACTTTTGATTCGTAGAAGTCAGACCTTACCTTGTTAAATCGTTATGACAGAGTCGGAGGGAGAGACGAATAATACCAAGAGTATGTCATACCCATAGGTTGACTACACGTTAGTAGTGATAGAGGTTTCGACTGAGAATCGAGTTGGGCTGTCGATGCTTATAAGTTACGAGATTATTATTTTAAAAGACCACTCTGAGGTTGATGAGCTTAGTTGCTCTAGCTTTTTCGTTATTCTGATTCTATTTTTGATAGAAGGTTATAAAAAGATAAACGAATGAACCTAGTGAGATATATTTATAGAAATAAGTATATCCACGCTCTCAAACTATTAACAATCTAATAGTGTAAATATAAACAATACGCTATTGATTAGAAGAATCGTGTAGCCGGAGTCGATAGATCTCGACTGGCAAATTTAGGGGATTAAATACTACTCTAAAAAAACTCTAGATTACACTAACTCAATTAATTAAATATTGGGATTGTAAGGTGAGTTACATTTTCAGCTTTCCATCAGCACATTTCGACAAATATCAAGCAAACCAATTAACAAATTTTAAAACAATACAGAATCTACTTATTGTAGATTATGTATATCAGCAAATAAATTCCTTTATAACATTTAAATAGGCATAGCTTTTTGCATTCTTAAAAAATGCAAAAAGCTATGCCACCCTCTATGTGAACGTGGCGTTTTCTGCGAGTTACTCTAACGAGAATTGGTCACGCTCTGCCAGTCGTATACTAACGACTTCGGCTGAAATAGTTCTTTCAAGTACTAGAATATTAAATAGGTTAATTCTTTTAATTTTGTAAGGAGGGTATTTTTCTAATTCGTGCAATAAAACATAAACTTATTCTACGCTAATAATTACTGTTTGCGGAATTGAATAAAAGAATAGGAAAATAGAGTAGCCACTCCTTCATGTATCTAATTACAACAAAAAGAACCTAAGAATACTTAATATTTTAACCCTCCGTTTATTGTCTCTCGTTCTCTCTCTCAAAGGTGTAGAAATAAGTGCATCTGAATTGCGGGAAACATCGGGTGAATTGTCCCATTATTTCGATTGTTCGATAATGCGACTCAATGCTGTTACATCGCTTTATATGCACTGTGATGCCCTTGTGGGGAGGGAAAACAGGGAAACTGCGGATTGTTGGCTTAATTAATTCTAAGAAAAATAGCTACGTAGTAAGAAGATAATTTTGATAACTATAGTATAATTATAGCACTATAAAACATTAATTAAAATATTAAGAATAGGTGGTAGTTCACTCCGTCGTGATACCACTGTTACACTCTAAGTCTGCATTCAATTACTGTTTGTATTTTTAAGCTCATTCGTCGCGATTGCACTGAGATAAGAAATTAGTGCAGTCGTTGTATATTTGTAAGTGTTCACGTTACTCATTATGGTTACCTTTCGTTGTTAGTCGATTGTGTCAGCTTAACATAATGGAAGAGATTGAGCAGAAGAAAGAATGACTTGGGGAGTTTGGAGTTTCCCATCACCAGTAGAAGAACCCGCTGAAACTTGCGGTAATATATTATTTACATTCCGCACCCACTCTGGCATGCAGGATATTTCTTCTCACATGGAAACTTACCTGAGAAGTTGTATACAGCAATATCAAAACATTTAACAAAAGCAACCATAACTAATGAGTATATCAGATCAAAAAATTGACATAATGGATGAAACATTGTTTTTATGCGCATTACCAAAAGGTACCAATAAACTTAAAAAAACGATTCAAGACCGAATTCCAACGATTGCAAATAAAATTCAATCCTTAGCATGAAAGCAGTTAGACCAAAGCAATCTCAATTGAAAAAAGGGCTATGGAATTGGAAAGACGAAATTGATAAGAGAGAATTGCCTACAACTGATCAAAAGAACACAGGTGAGATGTGAATTCGCGATAGTGGTGATGCGCTATGCAGTACTAGTAGAGATAACAGCATGCATGCAGGCTATATTATTAAATGCAAATACAAATGCTACTTACTGATTAACCGCGGAAATAATTAGAAAAAATACTCCCGGAAGAAAATTTATCGGGAGAATCCATGGCTGCAGTCTCTGAGAAGAATGATCATGTTTTCCTAGCAAGACTAGCAAAATCAGTTCCTGGTTAAATTGAAACTTATTGAATAAATTGATTTGGCACGTAAAGAAGGCACGTTAGTAAAAATACTAACTCAAACCCGGCCCCCGGGTATGATGCAGCACAGCAGCATACGCCCAAGAAAGGGAACACGCTGAAGCTCAGTTGGTGCTAAATTTTTGTTTTGTCATCTCGTTGATTATAGAGTAGTTTCGAGACTTTTTGAAGTATTTCTATTTCTTGAGGTGAGGTAAATTTTTGCAGCATAAGTAATGCAGGAGAGAGCTCTTTGCATAGTGGAAATAGAATATAATTCCAAGAACGTGTACAGCTTCGTAGTGTAGTTAAATGACACATGAAGGGAAGGTTTTGCACCCTTCGTCAGATTAAGTTGGCGTGTGGTATGTGATCAGAGGGATATACATTAGTATGTCGTACTTCATTTGGCACGCCAGGCTCGTCCGACGTAGTAGAGAATACGCGAAAGTTAACAAGTAATGTGCCTTAAAGAAAGTAAATAAACCTCTTCAATAAAATTTGATAAGCACCCAGTTAATAAGGTAATTAGTTGGAGACATAAATTTGTGATTAGTAGATCAATGGTTGGCAGATCAGGTACGGCCTGGTTACACCCTACGTGCAACATTCCCTCTATGTATAAATCTTCTACGCAGACTTTTAACTTGTAATTTCAAAGTTTTTTAATTTTACCGTTAGTTTCAAGGTTTTCAATATTTTTGTAATAATGGTTTTTGTATGATTGCCTAATCTGCTGGAATGTTAGAATAATTGCATGCGTAGCGGAATCGGCAAAGAAGATGTTGTGTATAAAACAAAGCGTGTAATAAAAGAAATTCCTGAAGCGAGAGTTAATACTTATTAAGTCTTCTTACCTAAACTACTTCAAGAAGAATATATTGTACCTACGTAATAAGCTCATAAAAAGAACCGACAACCTACCGCCCATATGAAGATAAATTTAAACAACTATTACTTCATGTATCATAATCATTCAGCTACTTGCTCTTACATCTTTTTCTCTTACATTCTTTCAATGTTACTGCGTATCACACAAACTTACAATTCCATGAATCATACTAACAACAAATCATAACAGTACAAACTTACACTTCTAAAAAACTTATTTAACTACAATCATCGCAATAATATAATTGTTACAATTTTAACACGCTGAAAAATGGATTCCAGAAACCACACTTTCATCAAATACCCCCAATTATTTCTAGATTCGCAGAAAATTGAGTTGGTGTCTCTTAGCCTTCTAAATCGATAAAATTCTTTTTGATTGTGTTTTTTCTGGACCTTTGGCTATGGCTTATAGCATCTGCGCAGCGTAAAGATATCACCTTAAACCTTTTGCTTTAACTGTTGCTACGTATGAAATGAAAAGCATGCAGAGAGAAGTTTTTGTTTGTTAGAAATGTTATAGTAACGTTTGAAAAGGCAATGTTTATGCTACCGAAAGATGTAAGAATGATGATAGCAATAACGTGGGAATATTCACAAAAATGAAATTTTCCGGGTAACTGAGATTGTAGGTTTTAACTGTAGCCTGGGATCCTATTCTTTTACCATTTACAACAGTGATTGTTTGAAATGCTTACTGTAAAGTAATAACTTTTCTGATTTGCAAGGGTTACGAAATATGCGTAAGAATTGTAATGCAATCTGCAACCGCAGGTTAAGAAACCGTATAGGCATCCCCTCTCAGCGAATATATCACTATCTCTTCGAACGCTTGCTATGGGATCCACTCAGAAAGGCTGCCTAGGTGGGTACACACAGCTGGATACACACAGCACGTAGACGGGGATTGAGTGGCGATTGAATGGCGGGGAAGCGGTCCTTAAAGACCCCCACCCGGAAAATGACCAATTGTGGCCTCCCCCAGAAAAGAGGGTTTTAAGGTCCGTCGTTTCTTTCTCCCATATTCTGTAAACGCGTAAAGGCACTCCTTACATTTCAATAAAGAAGAGATATTCGGCTATCTCACCGCAAAATAGGTTTAACTTTGTGTAGAAGTTGACATAGATCTTCTTCAGTGTCGCTTCGACTCTAGATTTCCCTCCTGAAAGTTCTATTTGTTAGTACTCTTCCCGTTTTAGTGCACGGTGCTTTTCACGTTTTTTTTAGCAGCCTGTGTGACAAAGTTACCTGTTCTATACGGGAGGTCTTCTGCCTCTTTCATTTCTTGAACACGAATATTTGAAATGCATCTGCTACAATTATTTTTTTGCAGCCTTTTCTATTTAAGAAGAGAGCAATGCTTAAAGAAGTGAATGTGGTTCATCTTGTTATGCCTCTAATTTTCGCTCTTCTTTTAGCGTTTGCTTACTCTGCTAGCGTTGTGTATCATCCTTTAGAAGTGCCCTTGGCCCTTTATGGAGAGCCAATTTTTTATTTCTATCCTTCTGAAATATCTTGCTCTAGTTGTTCCTACTTTTCTTGAACACTAGAGTATTAGACTTGCCATTCTAGCTGTATTGCTTTAAATGCTCATTTCTCATCCACTTTTCCGCCAATTTATAAGTACTCCACAAGGAAGCAGCTATGATTTGTTGTTAGAAAAGATCTTGTGAGTATGTTTTCATTCTTTTGTCGAATTTTCTGTTTTCTCTAAAGGTTTTTCAAAATGCTATGTAGACTCTGAATGCAAGTAGTAATACATTCTTTTTTCGTTTTCATTTTACGGTTGAATAGTTTGAGTACTTTCTTTGCGCTATATTACGAGTACTTTTTTTTGTATTGTTAGCAGTGCTGTGTCCTCGAGCGATGTTGCTACTTTCTTCATCGGCGAATTGCTCTATGCACTTTGATTCTACCAGCCAATGGATTTTGATTGGGCGTGACGTATTCTTTTAGTATATTCTGAGGTTTTTTGAAGTAAATTTATATCTAGCGGCTATTTAGGCGCTTAGAGCAGGCTTGCAATGCACGTGTAACTACGCATGCTTTGTCTAGTCTCTCCGCTTTTTTTCGCCTTTAAAAAATTTCCTATTTTCAACCTATTTTGGAGAAATGCGATCACCTTCGTACTCTTTTGATCCTTATCTAAACTATGGCTCTAATGCTACAAGCTGCCAAGCACCATCCATCCCTGTTTATTTTTCTCAAGTTCCCCCTCAACATGTGCCTTATCAACCTTTCATGAGATACAATGCTGGTACTCTTTCTGTTCCAAATATGAATCATCGAAATAAACGTCCTATTATGGATAATGGTGCTAACACTAATGAGAATTGTGTTAAGAAGAAAAATGCTTTGGTAATACATTTTTTGAAAATGCTATTTTTGTAATGTTGTAATGTTTTGGTAATGTTTGTTTTCTTCTGCATGGTATTTTTGTAACTATGCTGTTAAATCTTGAATTTTATGTCGTTATGGTTTGTAGATACGCTCATGGACTCCCAGTGAAGATCGTGTCTTATTGCATCTTGTTAATCAATATGGACCCAAATGGGCCGAAATTGCTTACATTCTGAAAACAGATTTCAATATCAATCGATTAGGTATAATTTGAGTTATTTTGATAAGGGGCTGTATTAAGTGGGTATAGTTTGAAGGGGATGACACAAGAATATCCCTTCATTGACTATAACTTCTATCCATTCCTTACTTTTAAGAAAGTATAAAATTTTGCACTGTCTAAACATTCGATTTACTCCGTTTCCTGGCAATTTTTGTGTTTTATGATGTATGTTATCTCTCTGATCCTTCTTATTTAGGGAAACAGTGTAGAGAACGCTGGTGCAATCATGTGAATCCAAATATTAAACATGGAGAATGGACTCCAGAAGAAGATGAATGTATATTAAAATGGCAATCCTCTATGGTAAGTAATAATGCAAAGCGGAAATTGCATGAAAGAAGATATAGAACTATTTTTAAGCTCAACAACGTGAAAACAGATTTTTCTCTCTTAAAAAAATTCATTTTTATCTCCTCTTTTGTGTGTGTATGCATTTATAGGGGAATAGATGGGCTCGTATTGCCAAGATGCTGAATGGTCGAACGGAAAACTCTGTGAAGAACAGATTTGTTTCACTGCTGAGCAAAGGATTGAAAGGAAATATTGGAGGTATGTGGCATAAATTATTGTTATTTAAGGAGTGCTACAGTTTGTTGTGCAGAGTATTGAAGTGCATGCTGATTTCTTTACCTGGGAGAAATTTTATTTTTTTTTCTTGTGATTTAATGCGTTGTCTGTTTGTTAAAACGGATATTTTTTATAAAAAATATGGCTATGCTCTATTTTTCTTCTTTCAGGTAGGACTGTCTTAGAGAAAATAGATGTATCAAATCAATGGGATGTTCCTGTGAATCCTTTGAAGTTGGAAACCCCTACTAATCCGGATGCTCTCCAGTTTCTCGAAGGTTACAGTAGAGAAAATTTAAGATCTAATTATTCGGAAGCCGTTCCTCAGATGTGAGTCTCTCCACACTCTTTTTATTTATCATGCTATCCTGAGAAGGATATAATCTTGTCAGAAAGTGTACTTTTAAGGTTAATTTTTTGATTTTTTTGTTTGAATATATATATTTCTTGATATTGGAATTACATATTCAAATCCTCATTAAATTTTTTATATTTTTATAGGAGCGGTTCCCCAGTTATGACGCTAGCCTCGCAATCAGCGGAAGCTGCTTCCGAGTTTTTTAAAAATGAGGTCATTTTGGAATAATTTCGAGATGAATTCAATGAATATGGTTGCATTCTAGCATTTTTATCTAGAATGAAAAAATTCCTATTTCTTCATTCTAGATGAGAATTGTACTTTCTATGTTTCCTTATTCAGCATCTATACATTTCAATGAAGAGATTGCTCTTTGAATCAAATATGTGTAGAGGTTTCTTTCCTTCTTCTTCTTTTGTGTGTGTTGTATGACAATGCTGTTTTTTATTTATTCATTTTTTTAACTCTCTATTCAAATATGTTTTTTTTCATTATTATTTTCAGCATTGCCCTTCCTATTCTGAGGGTGATTCTCTCTCTGCCATAGCGGTGTCGCATTTCAATTCAAACTTTTCACCGTACTCTCTTTCAGAAAAAGATGGATATTCGTTAGGACCTTCTCTTTCCAACGTTAATTCTCTTCATGCTCCATCCTCTGGCTCTTATGTAGAATCCTCTGTTGTACAAAATTTCGAACATCAACCTCAGTCGCATTATGAAAATGGTCGTGTGGATGCTAATCGGTAATGCAGTGTGATTCGAATCTACTACAAATATGTATATACATGTTTAAGGATATAGGAATAAAATAATAATATCCTGCTTTGGATTTAAAAGAAAAAAGAAGAAGAAAACCGAGGATAGGATTGTATGTAGATGGTACTCTCTCCTTGTAGTTTCTGCTCTAAATACTTTTTTTTTATCTACTTCATTGGATGTGTGTTTTCACGTGATTTGATAGACTATTTCTTTCTTCTATGTTTTCATGGATATGCATGGTGAAAGGAATGTATAAAAGTTATGCTTTGTTTACAAGAAAAAATTTCTATATTATATATATTTGTTTTTTATGTTGTTGTTAAAGTCGAAAATCTTCCACCATTTGGGATTACATGAAGGATGATAGGATAGAGAGAAATTTCCATAATTTAATGGATCATGAGCAATGGAAAAAACATTTCTCTGCCAGTGGACCCACTATTTCTACGATGGTTCGTTTTTTTTTCTTCTCCTTCATAAATATATATCAAAGCGTGTAGTTTATTATTTTTGTGACTATTATTCTTCTAATTTTTAATGAATGGATCAAATTGTAACATTTTCTTTATGCTCTTTTGCAAACGTTTTTTGAATTTATAAGGGAGCGCCTATACTGCATGACGCTATTAGGTAGTTTCATCCTATTCATCACTCTCTAGGTTCCATGATGATAAAAATGAGAACGTAAATACGTCTTAAAACGTATGTGTTGAGAATTCTAAATACAAGGGGAGAGTGTGGCATTTATAGGTATTCTCTGTGTTTTTTTTCAGAGATCAAATGGATCAGAGTTATCTTTTCCTGGATATGGACCCTCTGGTATGCATTTTCAAAAGCCTGGTATGGAGCCACCGATGAATGCTGAAAAGATTCTAGAAAATAGTGTCTATCATACTTCCTCTCCTATCAATGCCACTCTTCATGAGGCGAATAGCATTGCTTGCCAAAGTCCCGCTATTGCCTCTTCTGTGGAATCTTTGCAAGCACACATTTCTCCTTTAGAAAAAAATGAAGCTAACACATTGATACGGGAGAATCCTCCTCTTTCTCCTCATGCCAGAAGTGGGTGTACTGTGGCGTCTCCCTTCCTAGAAGTATCCGCCCAAGTAGAGCAGCTGAATGATCACAGAGTATTTTCTAACTCGTTATTTACCAACGCTTCCTCCCCTTTCATTGCAAGTGACTCCGATATTTCAATACGTAGCAAAAATTCATCCACTATGTATGTTGAGGAGGGTGAAGTAGGTTCGTCATCGAAAAAAGTGGGTGGTAGTGCCAGTAACCCTCTCTTGGATGAACAAATAGGGGAGACCGTAGAGAAAACAAATCGTTTAGAAGAAATGTCTTTGGAAAGTAATGAAGGAATGGAAGATGCTCACAATTATGAAAAAGATAATATAAGATGGGAGAATCGAGACCTTTCGGCTCGAGATCTGCTGGAGAGTGATGTATATCATCGCTATGAACGTCCTCGCAGAAGATATTACACATGCCCACCTGTTCAATCAAAATTTGAAACTAAAACTTGAACGGATTTGCATTGAATATGTTTTAACAGAATGTTCAAACACAAATCTCGAGAAGAAGAATTTTTTCTTTCCGTCTGTAGAGAGATTTAGTTTACAGAGCAGATGTAGGGTGGATTTCCTTTAGTAAAAACCGCTTGACAGCGAGTTAACTTTTTCTGTTTGCCGAATATTATAGCTTAAGTTATTACTCTCTCTTTTTAAATGTCATTAACATGACAAGTGGGTAAGCCTTCATTTGCTTCCGTATGATGTAGCAATAGGCATGTTTTTATAGCAGGAATCCGTTTATGTAGCTTTAATTGGATCTTTTTGCGGCTTTTTGTATTTGCTGGCATGGAAATGATTGTCTTCGTTTTTTTTGTTCTACGGAAGCACGCATATTTGCATATAAGAGTCATCATACACTAATCGCTTTCTCTTGGTATCCATTCTTTGATGTAGATTTATATATGGCAAGTTTCACGTATTTGTGGATTTCTGCTTAATTGTATATAATCCTGTGGGATACGTGGGGAGAGATAAAATTTTGTCCGCTAGCACTATTCGGCGGGAATGTTTGTACAATCGCATTACAAATCGTAATTGTAGTAATTTTTATCGTATGATTGCTCAAAAATCTGTGATGGGTTTTTGTACTCTAGCCTTTATTTTTTCTTTATCGTAAGTATTAATAAATTTTCTCTTTAAGAAATAGCGAAAGGAAATGTTGTAAAAAATTTTCTTTCGAAACCGAGAATTTCTTTCTAAGTGAACCCATGATATCTCTCAAATTGTCTGATTTTGCTTTCTCTTTCGTGAAAATGAATGTAGCAAACAGTGATCATTGTATTTGACGTGTTGCGTAGTAATACTTTCGAGGATGTATTCAAGAGCTAATAGCTAATCTTCACCTCGTATAATGTGGTGAAGATGCTTCATTTTGCTCTGTAGCTATACTATTCGTGGTAGTGTTTTTTCGGTAATATCAATGCTATTTCTCTGCGTAGCAAGCTTCTAATCTAATTTGTGTACAAAGCCACGCTGCTTCAATAGCCATAATTATTTTCCGAAGTAAATAGGATTTTATTTTCCATTCGAATTTAAGTGTTGCAGTTGTGGCAAATTTTCTCTAATGCGCATTTTACCTGCCATTGATAACTGTATTCAGGACAAATTCTTTTGAGCATTTCTGTTTTGTAAGAATGTATTGGCTACGTATTGTCATCTGCTTTACCTGAAGCGCTATTGCTCAAAACTGTCTTTGTATTATCCTGAAAATAAAAATAGTTGTTTATCTTAAACTCAGTTATACCATTATTCGATAAATTGCAGCCTAAAAAATTCCTTTCAAGCAAGGACTGATTACAGTTTTTTTCCATTTTGTACTGGTTACCGCCATCTCTTCAAATGCATTTTTAGTTTCTATTTCTACTCAAACTTTGCGCTTTGTAGCATTGCATTCATGCCTGTATATTCAATACGGGCAGAATAAAAAGAAGTGAGCAGCTTGAAATATCCACCGCGTGGTAGATCTGAAGTTATTATTTTGGTGTAGATTTGATATAATTAATCCTTCCCTTGGAATGTTCCTTTCTTTGCTTAAGTCACAGGGAAGTATTTCTGCGGTAGAGCGTGCAACAAAAATCGGTATAGCAAGCACTTCAATTTACTCTATTTTGCGGGGTGATAGTGATTTGTGATGAGAAGAATCAAGTAGGGGTATTGAATATGTTCGCGAATTTTTCTTGTGGAAGTAGCTGGAAAGTGCCGAGTAGATCGAAACTGAAAAGTTTTGCCATATTTCTAATCTTTATCATATTTTATGTAAAACGAATGTAACTGAAAATGAGTTCTTAGCTATATACAGGCGGAACTGTTTCCGTCAATTAACTATATACACCTGCTTGCAATATACAAAATTGACGGGATGAATAGATCACTAGCGATCTTTCTCTCCAATGAGAAACAACTGCAAGAAGGTGCACTACTTGCATTATAGTATCCTAGATGTCATTGCTCTGATAGTATTGCTGAGCAAATTTAATTCGCTACAACGAAGGCATTTATGAATTAAATAATGCATACATGCCCTCAGTTTCTATACTTTAACAGTGCCAGCATTTTTGTGGTTATACGCACGAATGTGCTCAAGGAAGTGATAGAATCTGGAGTTTGTGCTATACCGAAGCAAATGACAGCACAATGAAGATTAGCGAAGTCATTAAAAAGTATGCATATTCTTTTTACTCTTTACGAAAAAATTAATTTCGAGCAAAATTCTTCTAGTGAATCAAGCGAAAACGCTAGTGCTTTTGAAAGCAATGATCGCAAGGAATGCAATTCCTTAAACAAATACAGTGAATCTAGCCATATCTGTGTGAATCCATTGGTAGTTTTGCTGCTCGATTCAACTCAAATTGGTTAGAATGAGTATGTTATAACATGTTTTATCTTTATTACAAAGATTTTTACTAATCTCGTATTGATGCTATAGAACCACTGTCATTCGTCGAGCGAGAGCTGGCAAGTTCTTTACACCCGCAGGTTTTTTCAGAGGGTGCCACCCTCCCCTGTTTTGACATATTTTATAGACCACGTAACTGCGTAATGAAGGTGCCGACTACTCATAATTAGTTGATGCTTCAAATTCGATTTGTCTCCATGTAGTAGCTATCATATTGGAATTCCATGCTGTTGCTTTTTCCAGTTTGATACACGTTGTGTTTGTAGCTTCGGTTGCAAGACTTCCACATATTCCAAAGGAGTACTAACGTCTAAGTAGATTCTTCACATTTCTTGTCATCCTCTCATTTTTTCTTTTGGTTTAAAAAGTGGATCATGGTGTTTTGCTAAGCAACATCAGGTGCAAGGAATGTACTCTAATAGGTTAGCGGCTTTTTCAACCCCTGAATTTCTTATTCTTAACGGTGGTGAAAAGTAGTTTTGAGATGTCAGCAAGAAGCCATTTCTACCTTATTTGTTAGCTGATTTTTAAGAGCATAGAAGAAATCCGATTCGAACGCAGTTACATCAAACGACTTTGTTACCATGAGAAACTTTTGTTGTGGCTAGCAGAGTAGCTTTCCAAAAAGATTAACGCTGTGACGGGACTGTACAGTTTATACTGTGCTTCCATGCTGTTAGAAGCTCTACTACTACTACCTATTAGAAACGGGTGTGTCATATCCATAGCGCTTTGTGCTGTGATTTGGTGATGTGAGCAGCAGCATTTTGTGCAGTGTGGTGATACGACGATAGCGACATCATCCTCTTTTAGTGGAGACATTATTGCGGTTGCTTTTTTCCAACGTGCACCATGCTTCGAATGCAACCTTCCTCCCAGGATGGGAACGACGGAAGAATTACCGCACCGTTTGCTAGAGGCGTTGTGCCTCCACGTTTGAGCTCCCCTTTTGATGACGCACAAGGCAATGCTTCCACTGGTCTAGCCTCTCAACCCTTTAAAAAACCCAGTTTTATGCAACAAGTAAGATTTGCGTTGCATGCGATGTTAACTTTTGGCTGCACTAAAAGGGGTTGGTGTCTAGACAATAAACTGTGCCGTTTCGTGTGCTAGTCTATCATCCGTGTATCCAATTTTTTCATCGGAGAGGCAGCCCCTATTTTCCAATTTGTGAGTATTTCACTATTCTGAAATAGTCATGAGAGGTTAGATAGACCGAGTTAAAAGTTTTGACGTTAGAATAAAAATTATCGAATTAGAATTAAAAACCTTCACTTTTCTTAAGGAAAACTCTTTCACTTGCCTTAATTCGTAGGCTCAAGCCGCAAGTAGTAACGGTGCATATGTTACCACCAAAATTTTTACAAATTTTTTGCAGGATGAGAAATTACGAACAAATTGGTACAATGCGCCATCATCCTCCAAAATAGCCTCGAATGCAACCAACTCGCTTACGAATATTGCTGCCTCTGTAGATGGAGATTTGGATGAGCCACCCCTTCTTGAAGGTGCGTTAGATCATGAGTTTGGGCTTGCTATGGACATTGTGGGTATGCTATTTTAACAAGGCTTTGAAATGGGATAGGATAAAAAGTTTGTTATTTCTTGAAGCCTACGTACTGCTAAGTTGCTAAAGTTTTCCTGAATCCACCGTTGTCCGTAGATTTCTTTTTTAATGTTTTAGAATCCATTTTCATTTTATCTTCTCATCTTTTTATTTTTATTTGTAGAGCTTGGTATCTACCCTGAATACATATTGGCTCGGATGAAGGCTGTTTTGTTTTTTTATAGGTACGCCTAATGCTTCTAATTTTACAAAATTAATTTGTTTTTACTAAATTTAGAGAGAGATTTCATTAAAACATCTCTTGTTGGAGGGATCATTTCGAATAGCTAATGGGTTTCATTATATACAGGATAGATTTTATTTCCCATTTTAGTTTTTAAAAAGGTTAGGAAAGGATCCTGCACAATGGGTGGTAAATATATCTCTTGTATTGGCTATCAAAAACGAGGGAATGGAATTTTTTTTATCTTTGATGGAAGGCTTGAGTGTGAATTTCTTTATCCAATCCTGTTTATCATTACATGCTATGAATACAGGCTTGAGCATGATTTTCTTCGTCAATGTGATATGTGTGGGCCACTTTGTATTGCCATTGCGTTGGGATTTTGCCATTTGCTGGTAGATATCTCTTAAAGGGAGAAAAATATTTTTCTTGGGATTTTGCTTCGAATCAAACATTTAAATATGGATTCTCTGCATTGATTTCTCATTTTTTAGTATGAGAATTCCTCATGTTACAAACAGAAAAAATACTAGGATTTCACAGCCAATTTTTTGGATGGGTATCCATAGTCTAAAACATGGCAGAAATGCACTGAAAAGGAAGAAGTTAAACATTTGAGTGGAAATCCTGCTTTAAAAATGGATTTCTTACCCCTTCTACAAGCCTATCTGTATATACTATAAAGAAATGAGAGTGATTATTCCTATACAAATAAATAATCTTTTTCTCTCTTTTTTTTTTTGCACCCCAATGTTTCATTATTTTTATTTTTTATATCCACTTTTTCTTCTTCTTTTTTTTTCTTTTCTTGTAGAATTCCTTTAGATGCATTTCTCTCTCTCTTTTATATTTTTTTCAACAATGGCTTGTAAAATGGATGTACGTACATCCTCCCTCTATTTTATATATATATATATAAGTGTCTCTAAATTTTTTTATACTCTCTCCCTATTTTTTACAATAGTCTGGAAAACCAAGCTTTGGATATATATATGGATTAGGAATTGTAGGATGTTTCAGTACCTACATCCTTCTCAATCTAATGGGACAGGTATAGGCAGTTGAAAGCATTTCCATTTTATATCCACTTTTCTACTTTCTCTGCATGTTTACTCTTAAAAATGCATGGAAATCTAAATTTAAACGCAAAGGCGTCGTGTATGTACACTGAAGCTGCCGATTTCATCTATTTTTTGCTTTCTTCTATCCTAGACGGAATCCATTGATTTATATCGAACTATGAGTATCCTGGGTTATGGACTTCTTCCTATTGTGGGATTGGCCATCATTTCTATTTTTTTTTCTCTCCGGTAAATTTCACTCCATAAAATGGAAAGTATTTACCATTTTTTAAAATTGTTCAAACTTTTAAAGGATTGAACAATTTCGTTGAGTGTTTGCAACACACATGCCTGCAGCCTTCCGAGTGTTTTGTATAAACTTTATAAATGTAGATATTTAGTAATGTTTTTCAATACTTTTTTTTCCTTGCATTTGTGAGAGAGAGAAAGAGCCTACACTCTGTTAAAGGTTTAACGTGAGGCTAAATTTATAAGTGAGATATTGGTTTGAGAGTGTACACTTTGGAGAGGAAAGCCTCCTTTTGTGTGTGTATATTATTTGATGAAGATGGGTGTCATACTATTTTTTACTACTGAGAGAGTTTTGATAAAAGAGATCATCAGGATGCTATCCTTGTTGTTTGTTCTGTTGTTCAGGAGTATTATTGGAGCCATTTTATCTATTCTTTGTATTTTATGGTGTACAGCCACCGCTTCTCGTTTTTTTGAGACGGTGAGGCCTTCACATGGAACTGAGAGGATATTTTTATTTTTATGGAAGGAATGGGAGAGAGAGGAAGGAAGGAAGGAATGGGAGAAAGAGAGGGAGAAAGAGAGAGAGGAAGAGGAAGGAAGGAATGGGAGAGAGAGAGTGGAAGGAAGGAAGGAATGGAGAGAGAGAAGAAGGAATGGGAGAGAGAGAAGAAGGAATGGGAGAGAGAGAAGAAGGAATGGGAGAG
>JADAQX010000484.1:0-38663 GCA_015476325.1 Cardiosporidium cionae
AGAGAGAGAGAGAGAGGGAAGGGAGAGAAAGAGAGAGAGAGAGAGAGAAAAGAGAGAGAGAGAAGAGAGAGAGAGGGGGTAGGGAAAGAGAAATGAAACGAAATGAGATGAAATCAAAACAAAAAATGAGTTTAAAAAAATAAATAACATACTAATGGATCCTTCTGGGTTAAGAAATCCTGAAGAAACATCTGAAATTGAAAGAAAATGATAACTTCCAGCAGTCATCACCTTTATAAAAAAAAAAATCAAATGGAACAGAGTTTAACACAATGTAAAAATGTATAAATATCCATATATATTCTAAAGAAGAAATTTTCTTAATTTTCACACTAAAAATAAATTTTAAAAAATACATTTAGTAAATCCAATACATCTTTGCATATCTCTCTCAAACATATATATTTCTTTTCCTATTTTAATTCCTTTCATTTTAATCATTTCTTCTGCATTGACAAACCTCTGCACAAAACGAAACGGTGATGAATTTTCTTATGGATTTCTCTTCATAATTATCAAAATTTGCCACAAGAAGAGAACATTCAACAGATGGAAAACACCAAGAAAATGGAAATATTTTATCCAAAACGACCTCCAAGAAGAGACCCATTTGTTCTGCATTATTTTTACTACCTGTATGAAGAGAATTTTATAATTATTATATAAAAGAGAGAAAAGAGAGAATTTTATAAATATTATAAAAAATTTTATAAATATCAAACCTTTTGGAAATATCAAAAGACGATATGTAAAAAGATTGCTTCGTTGGGAAGGACTTCGAAAAACTTGCTGTAAAAATATTATAAAAAATAAAAATATTTTTCTCTTAAAAAAACGAGAAATTCTTAAGAAAAAATTTAAAGAATAAAAAAAAAAAAGTTTATAAAAAAATTAAAAATAAAATCTATAAAGAAGTAAACTCTATACTAAAAAATTACAGCCACTGAAATGAAATATTAAAAGTTCCAAGAAATTTCATAAAACGAAAAGAAAATTCGTAATTTAATTACATTTTTGTTTAGATGAATCCAAAACTCTTTTCAAAGATTAAAAAAATTTCTTACAAAGGGTTTGATATTATTCCAATTTTTTATACAAAATTCAATTTGATTATTCTTCAAAGGAGGAAGAGGAGAGGCCTCAGGAAAGAAATGACGTAAAACAAACATACTGTAGATTTCTTCTTTTGAATAAAAAAAGAAGAGAAACAGCGATGAACAGAACGTTTTCTTCACACGGATGGAAACTGAAGACAATATTCCATAGAGACTGTTTATAGATCAATTATAAGAAAAAAAAAAAATTCTTATAAATACTACAAATGTTATAATATAAGATGCACATTCTATTTTTATAAATTCAATACTTTCCATCCAATGCCATATTAAAAGAATCCTACCATCGTTTCATTCAGAGATAGAGAATACCACCACTCTAAAATACTATTATTATAATATTAATATTATTATAATAATAGTATTAATATTATAATACTATAATACTAACATACTAATACTAATACTATAATACTAATAATACTATTATAATACTAATACTAATACTATAATAATACTAATATTATAATAATAATAATAATACTATAAAGAGTATAATAATAAAAATACTTACCACATCGATAAAAGCCAACAGTAAGTTGTTCTTCATTTCTTTTTAAAAGAGAAAAAGAAATAAAAGGTGAAAAAATAATAAAATAATAAAGGAAAAGAGTATACAAGCCAAGTAGAAAAAAAATACCAAGATGGTTGAAAAATCCATCAAAAATTCATTTTGAAAAGGATAGAAATGGATTTTCAAATATAACTTATATTTGAAAATCCATTTCACTATAAGAATTTATCAAAAAGAAGAGAACACAAACTCTGATACTTTTTAAAACAAAAAGAAGACAAAAACAGCTATATGTTTATATTAAATAAATAAATAATATATATACTGTATAAAAATCTCTCATACGTTTATAAAAAAGAAAAATAATATAGTGTAAATTATAGCATCGTATTTCTTTTTATTATTATTTTTATATTTATTATAATAATAAAAAGAAATACCACAATCGTTAAAACAAATATAAAAGATTCTTCAAAAAATGCGTTGGAAAAATAAAAAACTTCCACCCCCCTCCCCCAAAAAAAAAAAATATTATTTTTAATAATATTCTCACTTTGAAAATTTCCGTAAAAGAAACGAAGATTTTTTTATTTTAAAAAAAAAAAATTCCTTTTTTTAAAAAGAAAAATTGAAGAGAAAATTTTTGCAGATTTGGAAAAGAGAAAAAAAGTGGGATGAAATAAAAATGCAATAAAAAAGAAATGAAAAGAAAAAACGTTGGCTTGAAAACATTTCTCCTTTTTATAATCAAGTAGAAGAAACAGAAAGAAAAGTTCTTGGATAGAATAAAAGAAGACGAGAGGATAGCTTCAGAAATCGATAATACGATTGCTGGCCGCTGTTTAGGATATCTATTTTTTTAAAAAACAAAAAAATATATATTCAAAAAGAAATAAAGAAACGGATAAGAATAGAAGGAAATAAATGAAGAAAAAATACGTAGCCGTTTGGGTGTAATAAAAAGAGATCTTTCTCAATAAAATAGAGTACTAACTACAATAGTTTTTCTTCAGTATAACTCTCATTTTCTTTCTCTTCTGTGAGCAGAATTCTCGTCAAAAAGCAGCAAGAAGAAGTTGTATACAAAGAGAAAAAAACGTACTGGGATATTTTTTATAATAAAATCATGAATAAAAAAGAAACAAATTCATACAAAATCATTAAAACAAAATAAAAAAAGATATAGGATGAATAAAATACTCTACCCTTTACTTTTTGGCAATCTTCCCTCCACACCTCACATCTCTTCTTGTGTTTTTTGAGAAAATCTACACCAATAAACTTTTAAATACCCTACCAACGCACCGAGTGACTGCCACACCTCCATATATTTCAAAAGAAAGATGTAGTCTGTGCTTTACATATTCCTTTATGTAGAGAGGAAAATCCTATCCACAGAAAAATGTTGAAGAAAGAAGATGCATGAGATATGCCTTCCAGTCTCAATTGAAGGAATCAGTGTGTAGTTCTCCAAAATTTTAAAGATTTAATAGAAACGCAGAAATTATAAAATATATGGATCAAGAGAATGTAGTTTGTGTGGCATTAGAAAGAAAGTGTCTAACGACGAAGGCCACATACTACATGCATGTATTCTAATTAAGGGTTAGGCTTCTCCACACACATTCAGTAGAAGGAGCAATCTTTCGAGACGGTGTACGTACACCGTCACGTTTATCTCCTCCAAGAAAAAAAAGGTGTTAAATAGGGAAGTGGAGCAAGAAAATAAATATATCTGCAAATATAGGAAGAGGTATCAACAGGAAGAGGAATAAATGCGTATAAACATGAACCTCCGAGACCAGCAAATGAAAGAAACTGATAAACGAAACAGAATGTGTGCATCAGCTGGTAGATAGGTGCAGCTTCGTTCCATGTCGCCTTTAAAATGAAAAGAAGATTGCAAATTATCCGTAGAAATGCCCACACTGCCACTTTAATCGCCGACGTAACAAACGACGCACACAGAGAAAATATTACTATGTTGCTGTATAGCCTATTCTTCGCATGGATAGGATGCATTCACTTTCACAATTCTGTTCGAAAGTAAATCGATAAAAGTACGTCGTGTATTGCTGTTCTGAGATAAATTAGGATCGATCTCTGTCTCTCCGTTCAAACGCATTTGCATGAAAGCAGCCTCCCTAATGCTCGAAAACACTATTGCAGTGCATAAACTATCCACTGCATGCATACTGTAGGATAGAGGCACTAAGTACGCATACAAACAAGCCACAAACGCATGCTCAGAGTTCACACAAAGAATGCCTCACGATTCTTTTGCAGAGAGAGAAAAAAAATAAATTGAACGGTGTAAATTTTTCTGCGGCACTGAAAACCCACAAAAATGAAGGGAAAAAACAATTTGGTAGGGATTACGATCGCGTACACACCAAAGCAAACGCAAATCTATAACCAGTGGAAAGAGGGTACAAGAAGAAAAGAAGTAGGCACAGAGATAGGAAAGGTAGAGTTGATAACATAATACATTCGCTGAAAAATTTATCTCAATGTATCTGCAATGATAATTCCAGAGTAGCGCCGTTTAAAATTGGTCAAGTCACCTTCAAAGAGCTGTATTGCAGGTAGCGGAAGTAGGTACTTAGAGATGGTAGATGTTATGGATAAAGAAAACAGTGGAGACAGCAAGGCCTCCACTGTTTTCGCTAACATGAAAAATGCTTTTTACAAAATAAGCGAAAACCAATAATCGGGAGGAGGGAGAATGATGGACGTGATGCTATCACCAGCCGTGTGCCAACCAGCAACTTGGAATAAGAAGAAAAAAGAAGTTACAAAAGCGGCCCAGGAAACGGTAAGCACAAAGAATGAAGCTGGGATGTGCAAAAATCAGTAATTGAATTTGGTAATGCGCTCACAAAGAAGCTACAGGGACATGGCCACTGCTGCCAATTGAGAATTCACAAAACGAATGACCAGGCAAGTATACTTCATAAAAGGTTGTACTCATAGAGTAATGACTCATTGCTCCGCTGCAAACAAAATTATTCGATAGGGAAAGAAAATTTGAAAGAAAGGCTTGAAAACATTGCCGCAGCACAGAAAAAGAGCAGTTGCGGTTTTATCAAAACAATTTTACAAGGGGGAAAATTTACCCAAAAAAATATTTCGAAACAATGAAAAACGAGGTGCAGCAGATACATAAGTAAATGAATTGCCTTATATAAAAAAAAGAGAGGGGCAACAAAACTACGGAACCCAAAAAAGAATTTTTATCGAAAGAACCCTGTCAAATATTATAAATACAGACAGAGATATATTCATTATTAGATACTACATATCATCAAAAATTTAAAATTTTGGGCGACAGAAGGGTAACAAAATCTTCCTAAAAAACCATCACATCTATATTGAAGTTTGATTGCAGCTGTCCCACTATCAAGAAACATAGCTTCAACCAAAACACCTATCTTTACTACAAACGCATACGTTTGAATTTCGGGTATCGGCAAACGCAATGGTTAAGAAACTCTGTTCAGTATCCAGAAATAGGAGAGCATAAAATTATCAAAGAATGAAGGAGAAATGCCTGAAGGAAATTTAGCAAAATAATTGTGGAACAGCAGCTCATGGATGGTAGAAGAAACGTCAACTCAGCGCATTACTTTTCTCGACGGTTTCTAAATAAAGCAACGTATAAGACTATCTCTATAAAACAAAAACAGCAAAGGGAAGTTACTAGAAATATTGTTCTTTTTCTTTCGCCAGTTTTACATGTAGCACCAAGGAAAATAGTATTGCACCACATCTCAATTGGCGCGACCAAAAGAAGAATATTAATCAGCGTCTCGGTTCGTAGGAAGCACCAATTTAAAAATTTGAAATATAAAAGCACGGAACTTTAGAGTTATGCGAATAGCCCACAAAATAGTCGCGAGACTGTATAAACAGTTAAATGCCCATAAGGCACTATGCTAAACTTAAACTACATCGATGGCCCCACCTTCAAAGCTTGCGTGCATTTCTATAAGCATAGAAAACGACTGGTTTTCGTAGCTGACCTATATCTTGCTAGAAGCATTTCAAGTTGCACTTTACCAATACATCTGCTTTTATTATCATTAATCACAATCCGCTGATATTTGTCTGAATTAATCATCACTTGACTTAAATTTACATGAGTAGAACACGCGCTGCTCTCTGTATAAATTGACGCTGAATTGTTTCATCCGTCAGCTGCAATATTTGATTCTTGCTGAGGAATGATGACAATGAATTTGGGGTAAAAAATGATTGAAGAGTAGGTACTACGTAAATTCATCTCGATCGCAAAAACATATCGACTAGAAAATAGCGATTCTATTTTATTGCTGAGTATGAGCCTTTTAATTGTTATATGTGCGAACGTGGCGTTTTCCGTGAGTTGCTGAAACTAGGACTAGTCACGTTCTGCCAGTCGTATTTATAGATTTCGGCTGATTATAATCCTTTTGTGCCGTGGGGGGCTAAATAGATTAATTCGACTTTGTTGGTAAGGAGGGTATTACCGCTAATTCGTACTATGAAGCAAAACTTATTCTACGCTAATAATTATTGTTTGCAGAACTAAGCAAGGGAATAGGAAAAGTTATTCGCTCTTTCATTCATCTACGCTACAAGAAAAAGAACAAACATAATGATCTAAAATTCTCTAAGCTAATACTACAACTTCATTCTCCTCTTCAAGGATGTAAAATAAGTGCATCTTGATTGGGGGGAAAAATCGGGGAAAGCATGGTATGTTCGCTTCCTGCGATGCTATGCGGCTCGATGTTCCCAAATCGTTCCATGTGTACATTACTTTATCCATTACCATTTCCTTGGGGAAAGCTACAGGTTGTTTTCTTATCTAGTTTAGGAGAAATGACTATGTACTAAAAGAAAAGGTACATATGGTAATGGAAACGATGATTAAACAAATTAAAATAACCTGTCAGGTGAATTGGAATGTAGTTCCTCAACAGAGTGGTACCACTCTTACAGTGCGTGAGCATTTCATAACAGCTGTACAAACTTTATCTAAACAAACACGTAGCATAAGCAGAGTAACTTTATGTAACAAATAAAATTGTCCTGTGTAAGAATGATAGTTAATATTAGGATAGGTAATTGTAGCGTGAACGATATAATTAATATATAGAATAGGTATTTGTACTGTAAGTAATGTAAGAACAAGAGTGATATAATATTATAATAGGTGTTAGAAATTAATTAGCATTCATACGCGAAGTAGTTGTTAAAATAGTATTGCGTGAATGACCCGATTAGTATTGGGAAGTAGAGTACAAGTTGATTAGGTCTATATTTGAACGTGCATAAATACAATTGACACCTGACGAGCGACCAAGAACATTACTCATAGAAGTAAATGCAGAATCGGAACTAGAAAGGGAATGAGTCGGATTAGCCTTATTATTTCAGTCTTTTCTAGTCACAAATGTGTGTACTAAATTAGGGAGGAAGATATATTTTAATTCAACAATTTTACTATAACTTATCTTTGCATGGTTCATCTTTCAATATTCCCTCATTCAAATATAATCAATTATTTATAGTTTACCTGTTCTTAAATTTCTTTGTTTCTGGTTGGTGTTGTTTGTCGTTAATTATTTTCAATTGCTTAGTTATTGCAGCATGTGAAAATCAACTCTCAAATAAGCATAGAAGCATATTTATATAATTCGCTAATTCTTTGTATCTTAGGAGATTTAACATATCTCCATTTTCACACTTTATGTGCAAGATAGTTTTATAACGCAGCTACATATTTAAGGAAAACTGCAGACTAATTATCGTGAAGAATAGTACGCAAATTAGCTGTCAATCATTCCGGCAGGCTAATTTTCCCGCCTTTTAGAGAAGGAATGAGGCTGCACATATTTTTAAAAATACAAAATATTTATGCTACCTTCTTTGAATCAAAAATCAAAGATTATATGACTTATAATACTGTAAAGGTTATGTTCTTTTTTTAATATATTTTTTGAAATACAATAGAAAAGCTTTATATGTCCTAATTTCATTCTTCTCGATGAGATTTTGGGTATATTGAATAAGAAAAACGCCTCGCCACACAACGTTAATTTTATTTCATGAGTATACAACATAAAAACTCAACCAGAAAAAAAAATCAGACAGGTCAATGAAGAAGTGTAACCTTTCCATTGGTAAGTCATGTTAAATAATTCAGCGCATACTTCAAAAAGTCAAACCCAGTCACAAAGTCTAAAATTTTCTTTCCCAAACAGGCATGCATTAACTGCATTGCAAAATAGACTGATTCGTTAATTTGGAAATATGAAGGGCTACATAATCCCCAAAGAAACCAGATAATCTGCTAACTCTAAAAAAAAATGAGCGCTTCTTGATAGGATTACATGAATGATTTTGATTAAGCTTCTTGTTCGTAATCCTACATGTAAGGAGCAATAAAATTTAGTATTGATTGGATAGGCATTAGGTAGGAGGATATCGGTTTCGTATTTGCTGACTTACTTGCAAATTTTCCTGAAAGAAAATGTGCCGGTCTATTAGTAACCAGGCTTTAAAAAGATGTTTTCTCTCAAAACAATTCTCGACGAAAATAAAAATTTTGGTGAAGCGAAGAAACGCATTGATTTGCCCAAGGGACGGACGGAAGATAGTGAGCTCTTGCTTGTTAGTATAAAGATGAGCACTAAATTTGGGGAGAAATTAGAGCGGGTAATGCAGTACATTGCCCTAACTTTGATCACCTAAATGAAGAAATTCCCGCAGCACTCAAAGACAGGTATTAAGCATATTGGCCTCCTACGGGAGTGCCATTTGTTAAAATTGGAACGATACAGAGAAGATTAGCATGGCCCCTGCGCAAGGATGACACGCACAAATCGAGAAGTGTAAACAATTTTTTTTCCTTTTTCATTTCTGTTCATTATGTCGCATCCCCCCCCTATTTTTGAATTCCTTCAGGCATATTTTCTCAAAAGGTAAAAGAGTCTTCTTCTTTTGGAATTGAATCGTCAAAGAGTTCGTAAATAGAAAGACGTTCTTCTGCAGGGTAGACAGAATACCCCCGCACTGGAATGAGCCTCAGGAGATGTTAATTTTTCCCAATTTCAATGCTGCCCTAGCTCTAAGTTTGCGCCGTATGTAAGGCACCTCTCATTATTCCCCGCAGCATATTGTAAAGTTCTTTTATCCAATCATATTTCGTTGGATTCGTCAGACTTTAGCGAAAGCGAGACAAAATTGCAATCTACGGTAGAAACGACTTATGTATACTCCCTTTAACTTTGAATTTGAATGCACTTGATACTTTTGCTAGCTTAAGCGTTCGTAGCGTACCAGATCGAGCAACCAGCGAAAATGGCTCTTTTGCTTCCTATATATTGAAAGTGCTCATTACTGAAAGCACCAGCATCCCAAGTTTCTTCGTTTGAAAGTAATTTTGATGTGATAATTGTTTTAAATCTTGTGCAAAGACGTTGCATTAGTCGAGTTCTGTAAACCATTTTTTATGCCTAGAAACTAGCTGAAAGTATGAAATGTGGGCAAACGATACCCTCGACATGGTCGAAGAGAAATGGTGTTTGCAAAGTGAAGACCGTAATGAACGCGAGCATTTTTGAAAATAGTTCACTACTATTCTTTCCATGCAAATAAAGATGACGCTCCAGCTAAGAATTTTGCTGCAAGATGCATTGAAAGTAAAATCTTGCGAGAAAAGTTAGTTACTCTTCTGTGCGTTATGTTTCTCACTTTGGGAGCTTTAATTAGATAGAACAGGGAATATCAAAATGTGGTACGGCAGGAAAAAGATTTTCCGAATGTAAATTTGAATAAAAATCCCAAATCAATCATTGAATACAACGGAAGTTGTAGGAAGCATGATGTAGTAAATGATGATGGTAAAACAGTGCCTTTTTGTTCTTCTACTCTGAAATAATAGCCCCATATATATTCTTATTCCCATTCATACATATTTCTGCTTATTATAAGAAGGGAATAAATAGGAAACTAGAAGCTTTCTATCTCAGTGAATTAGCCGTAACATTACATTTGTACATTCTCAGGGTTTGGAAAAAATTATATGAATTGAATATTTCCTGAACAGAGCTATTTTACTTAAAATTTGTAAAAGAAGGATGCTTACTAAACGTAGTTACTGTCCCAAGGCGTTGAGGCATAATAAAGGCATATAGGAACTACTATTTTTCGCGGAGATTTGAAATTATTAGTAGAAAATGCTTTACTTCTGTTTTGGTACATAATAATTCTATGTAGTGGGAAAATTCCACTTGAACATTATTCTATAAATATTCTTGAGTTCAACGTTTTTATTACAGCCGAACTATTTTGAGAGTTAGTGCCATGCTTTTTCTGTTATATTTTTTCAGTCTACTTATGGGTGAACATAGTTCAGCTGTGCAAATGCCGTCGAGACAGTACATAAAAAAAGTGTAGTCCTAACAAACTAGCTACCGGCTTCTGTAATGTATAGATATGCTCACGATTGCTATTACCGTTTGCTGAAAGTACATATGATAAATTTACTGTGGATACTGATTTGGTTAAGATGTCATCCATAATATTTCTCCACGGTATTTTTCCATGTCTCCGGGGAAAAGCAACCAAGAAACACAGCTAATCCTCACATACCTCTCTTTTACGTATACATACGTAAATCTCTGCGTTTATTGTAAATCTAATGATACCATGTGATACATTAATTCATGATAATATTTTGATTAAAACAGCAAGATATCATGCTTTTCCATAAATCACTTCTCAAAGTATAAAGTATCGATTTTCTTTAGAAGTTATTATAGTGTAAGAAACTTTGCAAAAACATTTGGATACTTAATCGCCATTCTATTCATGATTTTCTTCTGTTATTTACGATATTCGATAAGTTAGGCTATCAAAAATATAATAAATTTCAAGAAGTTTAAGCCAAATAGCAACAAGATTTGCAAAAAACATTTAATTTTTTATAGAACTAGTATAAATATGTAGCTACCGTTATACTTTTTGAGAATATAGGATATGTGTGTTGTACATATTTGTTTTTCATAGGCAATTTCTAACATTTTTTAATCATTTTAACTTCTGAAAATTCTTTCTTTATAAGAAAGATATATTTCACCTGGTAGTTACTCCACTACTAGTGGATACATAGGCTTATTTTAGTAACTATAGCAGAGCACATAATACCATTGCAGCTTTTGCACAAAGAATTTTTACTCAGTAAATTACGATTAAAAACGTTTCGACAACAGTAAACAAAAGGTCAAGTAAAGAAATACGGTCGCCTTTGTCGATGAGCATAATCATTTATGGATTCCCAATATAATCTCCAGCGCGGAACATAAATTAAATGCAGTAACATTAACTTGGTTTTTATAAGACAAATGATAGGTTGCGAGCCTTCACTATCTTAGTAATAATACTTATAAAAGATGCAAAATTGTATGTAAAAGATTTTCTTCAGATGCATTCAGTATCATGTTAATTGCTTGAAATAAAACATTTGTTGCACAAAGAGAACACAAGACAAATGAATGAAGAAACACTAAAAGAGTGTATTAAAATAAAAAACTCAAGAATACTGTAAAGTAGTTATTTTTGAGTGTTGAATAAGTTGATAAAAGTTGAGTCTCTCAACTAAAACTTCTTCGGTGGTTTGGATGCTTCCTCAATAATTTTTTGAAACTTCCATAGGATAACGCCATGTATTTAAACCGCGCATCGTTTTTCTCAAAACGGGAGAATAACAACTGATTTGTTTCACTTTCATACATCAATTGAGCAAAACGAGTAAAAATACAATTGCACCAAAAATAAGTGCAGCAGTCAACCAAACACCAGTCCATTTTAATCCTGATAAAATGGCGCTACCAGCTGCACTAACAGTTTCTCCAATTGCATTCCAGTCTATATACGTTCGATGTTCAGTTACATTAGGTAAAAAGGGATTCCTATTTGGTTCCTCTCTCCCTTGTCCCACCATAAAAATTTCAGCCTCTTTTCGGGAAAGAATAGATACTTCGATCTCCGCAGCTCCACATAAGCGAACTTTGTGGCCGGGATGAGTGCAACTTAACCAGATCCTAAAATAAAGGAAGATAAAAAACATATGACAAAATGAGCTTTAATTCATAGTATTTATATCTATCTTTGCAAGCAAATGATAAAAGTGGCATCCGCAAAAATGATTTAGAAAAAATCAATTTTTAAAAAATAAAACACAAAAAAGCTAGTACAAAAGAAAGAACATGCCATGGTAGTAAATTATTCTTATAATATACATAATTAAAAAACATTTTTTTAATACTACAGAAAGTATGAGTAAGTAAAAATATTTCATGTAAATTACATGGTTTCTATCGTGTCTTTCAAATACGTATTTGTAAAATAGATAAAAAATTAACATTTTTTATTATAAAAAAATTAGTTTAAAATTATTTTAACAATACTTTGTAAAAAATTGTATAATTTTCTTTGTATATTTTACAAAAAGTATATTCTTATCTATTATTATACTATTATTTTTATCTTATATTTTTTATGATTTTTTAATAGCTTTTTGAAATTTGTTATTTTTAAATCTTTTTTATTACACTATTTTTTTGATTTGTATGCAGCAAAATTTTTATGCTTTTTAATAATTTTTATAAATTTTTTAACATATTTAGTAAATATTTCAACATATAAAAACTTGTACGCACTTGGGAATATTATATATTGATCCACGCTGTCTAGCCTTTAAAAGATCCGAATGTAAATCAAAATTTGCTTCTCCAATAGGTTCATTAAAAGAAAGTAATGCATAGTTCCAAATTTGAAGTTTCAAAATAGAATTACGACTGGGAATTTTTACTGGAAAAATGAATCTCCAATTAAAAATTCCTGTACCATCTTTACTATTGTAATGAGTATCAGTTTCTCGTATAATGTCTTGACCTTCGTCATCCTGAAATATTCCTCGCACAAAAATTGATATTTGTGAATTGTCGTCTAATGGTACTGCCTTGATCCTCCAAATAACAATCTATAACACAAGGTATAATATATAGCTTAAATTATAAAAACAAAATAAATCCGTACAAAAAGTAAGTAACAAATAAAAACAGTAAAAAGGTAATAATTGTTGTATTTTGTTTCTAGGTATATTTTGCTTTGATAAAGCTGTAAAAAGTAATTTAGTTTCACACTCAAAATCAACGAAATTCAAGATAAAAATATATAAGTAATAAATGTAAAAATATTTTTTTTATTAGTGAAAATTAGTAAATATCAAACTATTTTAAATAATATCAAGCGATAAAATTCATAATTTCTGAAGCATTCAAACTATTTTTACAAGCAAACATCAAGACCTGGTATTCATTATACATGAATATATCAATGATATACTAATTTAAAAAATGCAAATATAGATATTTGTTTTGCATTTTCTTTTGGCATTATAGTAAGTAAACACATTAGAAATGCATTATAAAAAATTTCTAATAAAAATTAATGAATGTTGTAATTTGTTTATTTTTTTGAATATTTTAAATGATTATTTTTTATTTTATAATTTTTATACCCTTGTAAATTAATACAAATAATACAGTTTTCTATTTTTTAACATTTAATTAAACTGTATTTATTTACTCTTATTTCAAAATCATCGGGTTCAGAAGTACTCAACGTATGAGGAGGATGTTGCTGAGCAAAATATTCTGTCATCAATTCATACCATCCTCGAAGTGTTCCATGTGATATTGTACCTCCTTCATGCTTTAGAGATCTAAATATAAAATTTGATTTTTGAAGTACAGAAAAATATTTAAAAAATATCAAATTACAGGTTAAAATAAATATTATACTACTAGTTTAAATAAATAAAATGTTATTTATAACTAAAAAAAATATATAAAATAAAGGTATTATTTTTTCAAATTTTGAATTTATGCAAAAATATTTTTTAAATTGTGTGTGTGTTTCTTTGTTTACAATATAGTAATTCAAATTTTGCTTTATGAAATATTTTGTATTTTTAATCATTATTAAAAATTATAAAAATTAAAAAAAAATGTATTTCGTTCATTCTATAAAACATGGGTTAAAATATAAAAATAATTTTATCTAAGATTGTACTTTAAAAAAACTGCATTTTTAGATTTATAAAAAATATTTTAAATAAATAAAAATAACTAAACATGTTGTATATTGTTTTATAATTAATAATAAAAACAAAAATTATATTTTTTTTAATTTATTATGTCAAAAGAAATTAAAAATATTTTTGTTTGTTTTTGCATTTTGTAATATTTTGAAAAATGTGAACAATAAAATATATTTTTTTAATAATATTTTAAAACATTTGTTACCGTGCAGTCTTTACTTTGCTCATTTTTTAATTTAATGTTTGTTTAATTAGTACACTATTTTAAAAAAAATTTCATTTTACAAAAATATTTTTACTTAATAGCTTGTTTATTTAAATTTTAAAAAAAAGTTGTTTCTATTTTAACTTATTTTTATTTTCAATAACATAAAGCATTTCACAATTAATAGTTGCTTAATTTTCTAACCGCAATTCAATAGGCATACTATCTTCCAGTATAAGTTGTTGTATTTTAGCATTGAAAAAACGATCTTCCATATCAATATAAGTAGTTCCAATGCATTCATCAGAAATAGTTCCTAAAATCATTACCGAAATCTGCAAAAAATTAACAATAAAATGTATACAAAAATAAAACTATTATTGTAATTTTTTTTTATAGTAATTTTTGCTTTTAAATCCTTTCATGATATATACTAAAAAATTGCATTTGTTTATATTAAAATATTATTGCATAGTTTGTTCTAAATTTGTAAAAAAATTAGTATTTTTTTTGTAAAATTTATATTTATATTTTTTTGCTTATATAAAATGTATGCAATAGAAATATTGCAAAAAATTTATTTTTAAAAAGCATAATATGAAATATAAATATATGTTTCAAGAAATCTTACTTGAACCACTGCATGATCTGGCAATGCGCAAAATAATTGAAAGCAACGATTAAATTCTGGGCGAAAATTTTGACGCTTTGCATTGCCTGAATCTCTCACATTATGAGAAAGTCCAGCAGGCAAAACTGTTTGTGAATTTGCATTTTTAATCCTAAAAGTAATATTTTTATATTTAAGGATTAGTTAAAATTAAATTACTTTAGTTGAAAAATATGTTGTGGTCATGAAGCACCGCAGATACTTGAAAAAATATTAAAACTTTAGCAAAAAAAATGCATGCAATAAATAACTGTATTGATATAAATAAAAAAATTTTAATAATGTAATGTTACTTTGACAAAATAAAAAAATAATTACAGAAAATAATTTTTTGTAAAATTATAAAAATTATTTTAATACCTACTGAAAAATATTTCAAACATGTTATTTTGCTAAAAATAAAATATAGGTATTATTGTAAAAATTTTTTTAATTTTAACCAAAAATTTCAATTTTTGCTTGCAAACATTGAATTAATTTTAAAAAGTTTTTAAACTTTTTAATATTATTGTTTGTTAAAAAATTATACAAAGATATTAATAAATAAACTATAAAATTTTTTCTATAATAGTTTAATACTCAATTTATTGCAATTTTATATTTTGTTAAATCAAAGTTTTTTATAATAACTATTGCACACGCAAAAATTAGAATTACCAAATATACGTAGAAATATTTGAAGCCCCAGAAGGTGGCACTAAACCTTTTGCTTGCAAAACATAAGCTCTGATAATTAATTCTCGAGTATCTGTAATAAAATTTATGTATGTAATAATATATCAAATATAAAAGCATAATAAAACATAAATTTATGCCTAAAATATATAAAAAGTGATTTAAAGACGTTTAAATATTTTTAAAATTTTACTAAAAGTAAAAATCAAAAAATGAAACAAAAATAATATTATACTGTTAATTTATTTACCTAAAAAATTATAGCTACACATAATTTTCTAACACTTATTTGTATATTTGAATTTTTTTATTATTTAAAACATTTTATTGCTTTACTTCTTATTTTTGCTTTCTTTTATTAAAATTTTGCTTTCTATCCATTTAAAAATGTATTAACATACACACTATTTTTTTGATATTAGTTTTTATTATTTTATCATGTTTTATTGTAATATCAAGCATATATTATATTTTTGTATTAAAATTGTATTTTATTATTTACATCTATTTTATAGTTTCCGTATTTTTATTAATTTTTTTTATGAAAATACATGTTTAAATGTTTTTTTTAATTAAAAAAGAAATAATTTTTATTATAGTGCGCATTAACTAATACGTAGTTTTTTTTAATTTTGCTTTTAATAAATTCATTTTTTTATATAAATCTTATACGATTGTATTGCTCCATTAGCCATTCACATTTCTTTGCCATTTTTTTTTTTTCACTGTCATCTTTTCCTTCAAAAACGCTGCAAATATATTTTAAATATCCCACAGTTTCTGGAACGCCAGTGGCTGTACACTAAATCATGTAATAAAAATACAATATTACAAAATGCTGTAAAAGGATATTTTAAAATACCAAATTTACAATAATAATTTTTACGTGAATTGTAATAAATATAAAATGTTTTTAAAGTATATTGCTTTGAATTTTTAAATTTTTTAAAACTGTAATCCATTATTTTTATAGTATTAAATAATTTTTGATAAAAACATATATACTATATTTTTGTATAATATAATTGCTATAAAAGCTAGTCTTTTAAGAATGTATTTATTTAAAAACAGGAATAGAAAAATTAAATCTAAATATAATATATTAAAAAATGATTATTTGAATTGGCAATTTGCTGTTAATAAATAATTAATTTAATAACATTGCTGTAGCGTAATAAATTATTGTATAACTTTTTACTATAAATAATTTTTTATCTATTTTAATTCTAAAATTATTTACTCGAAAAATGGGTTCTCTTAAGTATGGTAAATCATTTGTAGAAAAATCAATTTCTAGCTCATAGGGTACTTCATCTCTTTGTTCTTCTTCAATTTTATCTTCCTCTTTCTGTTTAAAAAAATTTTATAAAAAAATATATAAATAAAACACTTTTATTTACTGCAGTATAATTTTTATTATGTAGAACTACAAGTATAAATGTTGTAATAAAATATTATAAAAAATTTTAATTAGTAGCGTTTATAAAAAATATTTAAAGCATTTTAAATTAGTAATAAAGTTCAACGTTAAATTATTTAAATAGTTTAATGTGTGTCATATTTAATGCAATTTTTGCGCAGTCTTGCAATTTTTTATTTTTATTAAAAATATTTAATTAAATTTGTGTTTTGTATTGTTGAATCTTACTTTTACGATTTTTCTTACTTGTTTTTAAACTAAAATTTCTAATTTTTTTAAACAAAGTATAGGTAAGCAGGTTTCATTTAATACCATTTTTAAATCAAATTGAAGTAATATTGGATCAACACCAAAAATTGAAGAATTTTGAGACTCCAAAACATTGCCTTCACCAGGAGAAAAGCCCTTAGTTAAATCTCGTGTTAAAGCTCTTTGAAAACCATCTAATCGTTGAGATGCTTGAGTATTTATATTCTTAGATTGCATTTTTTCCATTGAAAAACTTTCAGCAAAATTTTCTGCAGATCCAAAATAATTTGACATTCGTTCTTTGCTGGATAATGTTTGCATTCGTTCTTTTAACTGAATATAATCCAACATTTCTGGCATAACACAATTAGCAGAATCTGGGTCATTGTATGGAATTACAGCATTTTTGGATTGTTTCTGAAAAAGAATGAAAGAATCAAAATGTTTGCAAAAAAATTAAAAAATTTGGATGCAAACTTAATTTTTGCAAAAGTGCACTAAACAGTACTAAGACATTTTACAAACTAATATTTTATTAAACAACAAAAAATTACAAAACCGCTACAAGCAAAAATAAAAATAATTTTAAAATTTTTAAAAATTTATTTTTTCCTTGAAAATTTTTACTTTTTTAAACATATGGATATGCTGGATTAATAATTACAGAATGATTTTTATATAAATTTTTATTATGTTATTAAGTTTTTGAGAATATTTTCTGCTACTGCGTATATTGATAACATTTGTTTGTTTTTGTATTGGATAAAACAATTTTTAATTATTTTTAACTTTTTAATTTAATAGTTTAGTTTTTACTATAAAAATATTAAATTTATTAAAACCTGATTTAATTAAAACAGTTTTTTCTACTTTTTAAATATGAATTTATTTTTTATATATAACCTAAATCTATTTTATAACCTTTTTCTTATGCGACTTTTCTAACTTTTCTTCATTAATGTTTTCTTGATTATCGGATGGAGTTTCTTTCTTTAAAAAATTTACAAAATAAAATTATATTTAATTTTTACAATAGTCAAGCAATTTTATATAATAAAAAGTAGTCTAAAATAATTAAATTATTTGTTTCAAAGAATAAAAATAAAATTTTTATATGAAAGTAGAATATTTTTTATTTTACACAAATTTTGTATTAAAAATTGCAAAAAATAAGTTTTGTTTAATTTTACAAGTAGTTCACTCTATGTAATATTAAAAAAAATGTATATTATCAAATTAATACTTTATGAAGTTATTTTTTTAACAAATTTATTATTTGTATATATATATATACCAACGCTTTTTCTGCCTCTTCAATAATTACATCTTCAAGCATTTTTAATCGAAATGTTTCAATAGACTAAAAATAAAAAATTTGCAAAATAATCATTGCACAATAAAGTACAAGAGTGTGTGTGCATTTATATTAAGTTGCAAATATTCTGTTATTACAAAATAAAATTTATATAAAATAATTATTTGTATAAAAATTTTGTTAAAAGGCATTAGTACAAAAATATAATGTAATAAAAGTATTGAAAATTATAGCCCTAAAATTGTAATATAAATTATTTTTTGCATTTATACAAAAAATACAAAGCTTAATCTATAAAAATATTAAAAATAAACACAAAATGTATATAATCAACAAAATTTTAAAATATAAGAATAATTACAAAATATTTCCAAAGTAAATGCATTTTCACAAATTTAATTACCTGTTTTCTTTCAAAATCATCTAACCATGGTAAAAGAGAACTTAAAGAAATATAGGCCACGCCACAAGAAATGCTATGGCCACTATTAAATGTAGAGGATTCATTTTTTTCATCAATTCTAACCTTTGATATAATAATAAATGTTTTAAAAATAAAAACGAATACATGTATTTTTATTTATCACTTCTAATTATAAAAATTATTTTACTTTTATTTTAAATTAATATAAAATAATGTTTAAAACAAAAAAAAATGTTGTTTAATAAAATGCCAAAATTTTTATTTTATAATCCAAGCAACTAATTTTATTATTCATTTTAAAAGTAAAAACTAATATACGTATAGCTTACAAAAAAGTAAAAAAAATTTCTCTTTTATGTTTTTATTGTTACAGTATTTTTTTCAAAACTATTTTCGAAAATTTTTGTCGTTTCAAATTTTTGTGTGTGTATATATTTTATTTTTAAATGTTAATAATTAAAATTTTGAATATAATTTTAAAATCTTGTTTTATTTTTTTCAAAGTAATCAAATTTTATTAAAAAATCAAAGATATTACAAAAATAATAAAATCTGACTTCGAGAAAAGAATGATGCTGTACACGCTTTGGTAGAGAAACATTCACATTAAATTGCTTTAAAAAATTCCAATTTCCTCCACTTCCTGCAATTGGCCTATCCACAGATTCACTCCAAAGTGATTGGCTGGTATCATCTACATCTCTTCCAAAAGATACCTTCACACACCATAGTTGTAGTAAAATATGATAATATAAAAAATAAATAAAATAATTAGAGTTCAAAATAAATTTTTTAAATTAAAACAAATTATTGCAAATTATATAAAAATATATAAATTTAAAACTACATAAAACATTAAAACAAAAATATATAAATTATAAAATAAGCTAAATATTTTCAAAGCTAGCATAGGCTTTGCACTTTTTTTTTAATTTTCAGCTCATGGATTGCATGTATGCATTTTTACTGTAGCTGCATATTTTTATTATAAATTTATTTTGAATATAAGATGTAGTATTTTTTTAGTTTTAATAATTCGTATTTTTTATATATATGGTTTAAAAATATTGAAAAATGTAATCATTTTTTTTTAATAAAAACAAACTATTTAATTGCAAATAAAATAAAAAATTTTAATTATTTCTATAATTCTAAATATTATAAATTTTTGTAAGATATTTATAATTGAATTTTAAAAAAAATAGAAATTACTAATTTATTTTTTAATTTTTGCATTGTAATTTTTTGTAGTTATTTACCAAAAACAGTTTGTGTATTTATTTTTAATAATTTCTTTTATTGGCAATAAATTCTATTTAAATATGCGCTTTTTATAATACATTAACATTTTACAATTTGGAAACATAATTTTTATATATTTTTTCAAATTTTCAACACAATAATATTATTTAAAATATTTTTACCGTTACAGTAGGTGCATTTAAAGGCTGATACATTCGAATTCCAACTAGAAAAAGAGAAATTTCTCCTTCTTTTGTGGAAGGACGAATATCACTAAAAAATGGATATGTGTCATCCTCTACTTTTTCTGCAGGAATTAATTCAAATGATACTAAAAGTTTACTTTTACACAGAGGATAATATACTGACTGTATATCCATCCATTCTGGGGCTTTTTTCCACTCCACAGGAATTTTTGTAATAGGATGCCTACAAATTTCAAATGAATTCAAATTACCAATAATTAACAATTGAATTTTATTAATAAAAAAAAAACTTTAAAAAAGTATATATTAGCATTATAATAAAACAGCAAAAACAAAATTTTTAAACTAACAATTTTTGTACATATTTATAATTTATAAACTATAAAATAACACTAGAAACAAAGTATTAATACAAAATGTTTTTATAGGGATACAAATATTAAAAATTTTTATCGTATAAAAAACATACTGAAAATATCCTAAAATAATGTTTCCACCAACAAGAGAACTATTTTGTGAACAAATATAAACCTGTAATAAAAACTTTATACAGTAATGTGATCAATAAAATATAAAAAAATATCAAACCCATTTACGTATATTTACTTTTAAATAAACAAAAATATAATATATTATTTTAAATAAAAATATATTTTAAAAATTGAACAGTTTTAATAAAACTAAATAAATTAAAATTAAAAAAAAGTAAAAGCAATTTTTTTTATTTTGTCACAAATAAAAATATTGAATAATTTTTATACAAAAAAATATAAAACTTTAAATTTTTATTGCTGTAAATATATTTATTTTAATTGAATTGATTAAAAATTCTAACCGTTTGTATATCATATTTGCTGCTTATTTTTTATTTGTATTCTTTATATATGTTTTAATATAAAACATTATTGTATAAATTATGCCTTATTTTTTTATTAGAATGCATATTTATTAACCGTGATGTCAGGAGCCAAATTAATATTTTCTGGTAGCATCAATTCTACTTCATAAGCTTCATAAAAAGATGGGTTTAAAGTTTGTTTAATAGTACTTGTTTGAATACTGTGACTAGATAAATCAACCTAGTATTATTTTTAAAAATATCATAAAATAATATCAAAATAAAATCAAATAAAAATATTTTTAAAAATATATATGCATTCTTTTAATTATAAATATAAATTTATTTAAAAAATGATTAAAATAAATGTTTACTTTATAAAAATATTTCAAAAATTAATAAATATTCATTAACAACTAAAGTAATAAATAATCTATTTATATTTTATAAAATTATAAACACTAAAGTTCCAATTTAATGTAGCCAAGACATATTTTCAAAATATCTAAGCCAAACGTTTGCTCAATTTTGATTAGTTTTTATGTTATTTTTCTTTTCATATTTATACATTAAAAACTTACTTTTTTTAAACTTAAACCATTTTTTTAAACACAATTTTAAAAATGTATTTTTCAAACAATTTTGTTATTAAATTACTTCTAAGTTTTTTGAATAAAATTTTTGTAATATTTTTAAAAAATAGTGTAATAATAAACGTAATAAAAAATTGATGCTCTTTTGCGTTTTATAAACTTTTTTTATAAATTTGTTTATGTATATTTATTAATATAATAAATAATAAAAGCGTTGCACATATAAAATACAAAGTTTGTAATAACGTTGAAATATTTTGCTTGCTAAAATTCTTATTTTTATGCAATTTATAAATCAACGTTTCTTAGCTATTTTAATTAGAAAATAATTGTGTATTTTCAAAAAATTCAAAAAATGTATTGAAAAAAGTTTTATACCTTAATAAATGGATTTGGAAATTTATCTTTTCCAATTGCTGGAAAATGCAAACCTTCATAAATAAAAGCTCGAAAGTAAAATCTGAAAAATATTAAAAAAAAGCTGTAAAGTATTAAAAAAATTTATTTTATTTCATTTACATTTTAAAATATTTAAATTTAAAATGGGCTGTTTTAAAATATATTTTAAGTGGTTTAAATTTAACAATACTTAGTAAAAAAGTGCATATATTTAAAAATTTATTATTAAAATTTATGTGTTCAAGTTTAAGAAAAAGAAATTGCAAAAATATTGAAATCTTTTCTCATTATTTTTGGAGTTTGTACTGTCAAAATATAAGTATTTTATTTTAAATTTTATATTTATTTATTATTAGTAAAATTTTTATTTACAAATAGCAAGTTTTGTATTTGTTTTTAATTCTATTATTATTTGCTTTTTAAAATTTATTTTTACTTTTTTCACATTTAATTTTTTTGATTTATTCATACACCTTATTTTGATAGTTTGTTAAACATGGCATAATTTTATTTAATACTTTTTAAATAAATAAAAAATACTAAATTTGTATTTTACAAAAATTTTTATATACTAGTATTTTATATTTTATTTTTTTTAACTTTTAAGATACATACCGGGCTAAACGATATTCTAAACGAGGCGGCCTTTCTTTCATTTGTTTAGAGAGTCCAACAGTAAGAGAAATTAATACAGCAGATGTTTCAAACACAGAACCACTCATAGATTTAAGTGTATACCATTGAGGTTTCCCTTTTAGATGAAACAGAGAAGTTATAGAAATACGTGTCCATGCAAGTCGAGTCCAAGAAATTTCTTTGGAAGAAGAAAACCAGCCAGCTGCTTTTGATTTGGAAGAAACACAAACGTAGAGAAAAATGTCCCATCTCTCGGAGGTTTCATTATCTATTCAAAAAAAATTTCAAATATAAAAATACAACACACTTTGCAAGTATGTTTGTTTTTAAAAAATGCATAAACCAATAAAAATAAATTTTATAGTGTGTATATTTTTTACATCTAATTTAAATAGCTTTGACTAGCTGCAAACATTTTAAAATGCATAAAATGTTATATTATTTCTAGATTTTGTATAATCATGCTTTTTGTAAATTTTGCATTAATTTTTTATTATTACTACAAGCATGTATGCTATTTTTGCTCAGTAGCAATGTATGGTTTTTATTTTTTAGCTATGATTTTTATGTTTTAATTTCTTTTTTATACATAGTGTGTAAAATTAATTTTTACTTTCTTGTTTTGTAATTACTACCATATTTTTATAAAAATATTTTACCAGGTAAATATATTGCTAATTCGTCTAATCGTCCAGAAATTTCATCAACAAGATAAGATCCCAATTCATTGGAAAACAAAGCTACAGATTTTAATGAATGTGGACCAATTGCAATTTCAATCTGAATTTTATCACCGGATGTTGCAGAACTTGAAGCTTCATAAAGATCTACCCATAATAAATACTCTGCATTTGAAGGTTCCATAACCACACGAGAAGCCACAGAACCTTTAAAAATATTTTTTTAAAATTCAAAATTTTATATAGGCACTACTTATAATTACAAAAACAATATAAAACAAAAAAATTTTAAAATAAAATAACCAGCAATTTCACAATTAAGAAATTACATACATAAAAACAGCAATTAAAAAAAGCATGCCTACTAAAAATATAAAAAACAACTACACTGCCATATATTATGCAAACTATTAAAAACAAAATTTTTAAGAATATACATATAGTGTATAACCATTTTTTGTTATTCTAATTCAAATATAGTTGTAAAATTTAATTTTTGTTTTTATAAAGCATAATATAAAGCAATAAAAAATAATAAAACAAGCAAAGACAACTTTTTTTGACTTTATTTTTAACCTTTTGAATGTGGAACTTGAACTTTGAGTGCTGAAGCACTAATAAGTAAACGGCCACCATATGTGTTGGGTTCACGTAATTCTGGATTAGTAATCAAATCTTGGACAACAGCAAAAACTCCTTTTGAAAAATAATAGCAAAAATTATTTTGTTTAAATATTAAAAATTCACAAATATATTTAATAGCAAAGCATTTTGCCAATATGTAAAAACACTGGTTGTTATTTTTAAATGAAATAAATTTGCTTTAAACTTTGGAATTTAGTATTTTACATTATTTTTGTAAACAAAATATAAGAATACTATTAGGTTGCATTTATTTTAAATTATCCATGTTTATTTCCATAATTACTTATATGTAAAGGCTGAAAACATTTATTTTTAAAACTTATATCTTATAATAGATAAAATTTTTTTAAATAAAATAGTGTTTTGGTACAAATAAAAATTACATTGTTTATGATATTTTTTGACCTTCTGTAGGGGGACGCCAATAAAAATTTATCCATCGAGGAGATATTTCATTTTTTATTAGCTCAAAAAAATCCAAAGCCGCAGAATTAATAAAAATACTATTTGTATCTCCATTCCATAATTCAATCAAAATAATACCATCCTTTGTAAATATATAAACATAAAGTTTTATGCAGTAATTTTTATATTATTTGTAGCAAGCATCAAAATTTGATTTTTCTACAAAATTTAAAATCTAGGATTGCATTAATGACATAATTTCAGTAGTTTATAAATAAATTCAAAAAATTTTTAAAGCATTTTGCACATATAATTAGCGGCATTCATTTAAATAATCAAAAACTAATAAATAAAATAACAGTTACTTTATGAAAAAATTCTTAATGCACAAATAGAATATTTTTGCTTAGAATTAATTAAAGTTAGTAAGAGCATTAGAAAATAGTTAATCAAAAGTAATGTTTATAATTAAATTGCTCTAGTATTACATAATAAAAACAAAAATTAAATTTAAACAAAAAAACTACTTTAAAAACAAGCATGTATAAAATGCATTTTAAAATATGTTAAGGCATAGTTTTATTTTTTTTTAAATGCTTAATATAATTTTAATTATAAATACTGTGTTTTTAAATGTATGTATATTTTAATAACAATTTAATGTTTTTGTAATAGTTTTTAAAAATAAATATAAAAAAAGCATAAAAAGTGCGCTATTTTTTTAAAAAAAGGCAAATGTACAGAAATATATGACAATAAAAAAATATTTTGCTTTATGCTGCATCTAATAGCCATGTGTACATACATTTAAAAATATACAAAATTTTTTTATTACGCTTTTTTAAAAGAGCAATTTAGCTGCAGTATAGAAACACATAAAATAGATAATTATACTTACTACTTTACTTTGTTATATAAAAATTAACAAATAACTTTTAGAATATATTTTATTTAAAAGCCTACGTGACAAGGCAAATATGAGGGAAGCCGTAAAGTAGTATTCCATTCAGGATTGACATCACGAATAGTTTTTGAGCGCTCCGAAGAAGCAGCATGCTTAATCTGAATTAAATGAATTTTATTATTTTATCAAATGTGTTATTAATAAAATTAAATGCAATATTGAAATGACTATAAAACCCTACAGTTTTACGTATTTAAAAAGCAAAAAAAAATTGTTAAATTATACAAACTTTTTGTAAATAAAAAATGGTATAAAAAATATATGCACATTTTGATCAATCAAAAAAATGACAAAAAAGGTATACATTTAAATTTATTTTATTTTTGAATAAAGTAAAAGCTGAAATTTCTAGCACAGTTTTTTACTATTTGGAAAAATATTTTACTTCATAAAAAAATTTTAAAAAATTTATAATCTAAGAAATAACCAATGATTATTCTATCAAAATATTATAAACTTTGTTTTCTTCTTTGAATTTTAAAAATACTCAAAAAATTTTCACCGTACTTTTACGCTGCTTTTAAGCAAAATAATATACTTTGCTTTTTAATAAAAACATTTGTTTTGTTGCAATGACTATTGATATTTTTAATTACTGTACATCCATGATAAAAATAAAAAATTGCTAGCAATTAATAAGATTAAAAAGTTTTTAAACAAATAAATTTTACTATTTTACTACAACAATTCTCAACATTATTTTAAAGCAAAAAGTATTTGGTATTTTTGCAAATGCACAGCCTAATAAAAAAACAATAAATAGTATTGCATAAAATGCAAACCTTGACATACGGTTCAACCGCATTTGAAATGCCACCAAGCATAGGTATGTCTTGTCCTTTATGTATGATCACAATCAAATTATAGAATGTTACTTTTAAATCCGGTCCCGCATTTAAACGGCTGGCATCAACATCGGCTATAGTATTCAAACTTTCATCCACAATTGGTACAGAATCACCAGGACCAAAAACACCAACTGTAACTAATAAAATGCCCTTAGATTACACAAACACAATAAAATAGTTTTGCTTAAAAACTTTGTCAGTGAGCAACACAATGAATCGTGGATTACAATATCATGCCTCATTATACGTGACTTAAGCATATGCAAACACAAGATTATGTCCAAGGTAAACAAATATTATTTTCAATATGTTTTTATTTGCTTCTATGTAAAGGTTAGTGCTTGTGTATACAATAGTTTTAATCATGTCAGTATAAGCATCAAAAGCATAATTCAACAAGAGGAATCCCACTTTCATTTTATTGATGTCATGCGCAAATTTATTGTCAATATCAAACGTTACAATAAGAACATAAAACACACCACATTTTCTGCGGGCACTTCCGGATTGCAAAGCTTGATCCATTGTCTATATATCCAATGCTGCGCTTTTTGATAGACATACTTCAAGCTAAAAGCATATGAGCCAATTAAGCCACATTGAATAATATATTTGTGAAACACATGAATTTCGACCACGGACCTAGAAAATTCTTCTGCGGTAAGAGCAGCAGTGAAATTGAAGGACTCATTTAAAGAAGCTGATGTAACTTGATTTTTCTTGGCAGTTGATTTTGTGACATGATTGACTGTAACATCTATGAAAGGATTAGGAATGAGTTCTTTTCCACTCGGTAATTCCTTATAGTACAAATCCTTCATTTCATGAAAATCAATGCGGATATTGTATTGAATCGCTCGAACTGCCATTTTATCAATATAAATATGCCGTATTTCAAGCAGAAAATATATTCCCGCAAAATTTCAGTGAAAATTCTTGAAAATTTGGCTCAGCATTATAAGACATTGCACAAATATGTCCTATCGGCACGGTCAGCTATTTGTCTAAACATTTTTGAGCGTATCAAAAAGTTCATTAGTATTCTCGTATAGAGAAAAAGTGAAAAAATATTATTTGCGCTATTATTTCCAAAAACCTGATTCTGTAAAACTTTTTATCAACT
Organism: Cardiosporidium cionae; assembly: GCA_015476325.1. Taxonomy (NCBI): domain Eukaryota; phylum Apicomplexa; class Aconoidasida; order Nephromycida; genus Cardiosporidium; species Cardiosporidium cionae. The sequence continues at coordinate 27,321 of JADAQX010000484.1, forward strand.
AAAGCCTAGAAATTCAACGCACTAGTAAGTGTGAAGAAGGCACGGACAAAATGACCCAATAGGTAAACAGCGGCATTCTTATATTGCAAACCGCGAGTACAACAAAACATCCGAACATTTCAGTTTTATGGCTTTTCTGTGCCATAAAAATCTACACGTTATTTTTGTTTCACGGTACATAAAGAATTTTACGGATGACATTCTCGCAGGCAGCTTCTTTTTTGCTCCTACCAATCCTATAATATTTCAAAGTACAACGATGCCCTACAACCAAGTGATTACTTGCAATTTCCCAAAAAGCCATTTTTCTTGCCTAATCAAGTACTTTTTTTAGATTGTACTACCTTTGTTTACAAGTGCATCTTATATACTTTCAACACTCTAGATTAAAGCTACAACTCCAAGGGATAAAAATTCTGTTTGCTTTCAAAGTTAAAAAAATAAATACTTTGATATATAGCAGTCAAATATTTTTTGCTTTCAATCAGGTAAGGTAAATGTTTAATAAAGATTTGATGGTATTTGTTTTCTTAATCGATCATCATTATAGCGTGAATACCTATACATAATCTTATTCATTTCCTTTTGTTTATTGTAAGGGTGTTGCATTTTTGCATCACCTTTACAGGGTTTCGTCTATCACAATTTCTATATTGATTCATATATTCCGTTTTACTAATACTGTGAATGTTTCAAAAAGTATCATTTATGCAAAAGTAAAATCTATGAATAACCTCTTTTCCTCACATATTTTTTCTACGCTTTTAAGTAGTAACACCACTTTCATATGTAAAAAGTAAAATAAGTGCTGCTGAACTTTCACAAAATAATTTTCTGCAGTAAAGATTAGACTACGAAATAAGTTCCGAAGTCCTTTAAAACAAGACTAGATAAATCTATTATCATTCAAAGTAGTTTGAAATATTGAAATAATTTCCTGGTTTTGAAAAAAGTTATTAATGATACTTGCCAAATTCAGTTATAACAGAAGCCTTCCTTAGTCTGGAAAGAAGGAGCAATTCCAACAGTTGTTTGTATTGTTTAAAATAACTTTAGAAAGAGGTTGAATAAATTTTGTGGCCTAGAGAAAACCTGTGACAAGTTTTTATTAAATGGAATATTATTACTTTAGAGAGAAAAAAAATGCTAAAACAACTACTTAGAATAACGTATTGGTATGCAGGAAAATTACTTCACACTTTTGCAAAAAAATCAGTGCTAATCTTTAGTAATTACATGACATTTCAATACCTATTTTCTTGATTAAGTTTTTCTATGCTATATTTTACACAAACTTATCCATACAAATTTACACAGCTATTAAGACATTCGGAAATAGCTATGAAAACGTTTTTTGCACTTTACAATTTTTAAATTACGTCCAAGTTTGTAAAAATATATAATTTGTGCCGGACTATAAACATTTAGTAATCGCTGTTATTATTTTCACATATATATATATATATGTCATTCTTACATAAAGACCTTCTTGCATGTTTTGAAAACGTAATATGACTGTAATAGGACATCTACAAATTCCGTATGAATTATTCCAAAATTCCCATCGCTGTGAAGCCGCTTGTAAAATTCTTTTACAAACTGTGAAATAATTTAGTGTAGCAAAGAAAAGTTTATTAATTCAAAGTTGCAATATTACTAATTCTGCTTGGTAGAGAAATTATGTCAAGCTGTAATAGAGATAAGAATAACATTTGAATTAGTAACGTATGCCGATAAAAAGCTTTTCAGAAAAATGTTGAAAAAAAGAAAGGAAGCAAAATTATTTCCACCCAGTATTAAGATTTCTCGATTTGCCAAGCACAATATTAATGCTTTTGGCTACGGGTATATAGATTAAAGATAAATGAGGCAATAAAATTTTACAACACCCTTATCGTCATTAGCAATCAACGGGGTCAGATTTGTCAGTTGTGAAAAATAATTACTTTGAAACGAATGATCTTGTATACTACAACATGTCCCTTCAGACGGTTTAACTACACTGACACGTTTTAAACCTCATATGCTTACAAGTAAATACCTAATTACATACGTCACTAGGATCGAACATCGCACGGCCTTGTGCACAAAACAGTAACATATATATCTAAAATATAGAGTGCTACAATTACACTACGAATGTTTCCATCCTGATCTGCGCTGCATTCGGCTATATAGAGATGCAGAACTAAGAAAGAAGCTCGACTCTATGACTTTAAAAACGAATAATCAACCGTGAAAGCTGGAAAAAAATTATACTGAAAAGGAATTTTTTTTCAATTTTTCCTTTTTACTTCTGCGCAATTTAAAATGGAAAAGAAGTTAAATGGAATTTATGCATTTTGTACGTTAACTCAAGTTACGCCATAATCTACAAGTTTGCAATTTAATGTCGTTCCCAAAATTTTGTCGAGGACTTTGGTACAAGTAGCGGTGTCGTAGTTATTTGAACAATAGTCAGCAATTGTCATTTGACTGCCTTAACAAAGTAAATTTTCACTACTTTTACAACTAATTTATGCCAATCTTTCCCTTGTTTGTCATTTAAGTAATACATTTACAATCGCATTAAGGAGCTGATCCGAAATTACTATTGAAGATGTAAATTTCAATAAAATTTTAAGGGTGTAGATTGGTGAGGAAATGAACTGCTACGCCCCGCCCCCGCCCCGCCCCATTGAAGCAGAGGGCGGAGTAATATCTCAACTAATCTGACATCAACGCGCAATCATTATCTCCACAAAAGGGGACATTATCTTTCGCTACTGCAGACACCAAATTTTTCGAATCCATACGCTTCGGTATGGTTTCATTCTCAGCTTTGTATTGAAAACCCTCGGTTTCTACAAACTAACCCTGTAATTATTAAGTATTCTCAAGTTACTACAGTGCTTTTCTAGCGTTTATTTTGAGGGTATTTATTACACATTGTCCCTTGGAAATTCAATTAATCAACTTGCACTCCCTACTTCTTCTGTCTTGGGCTCTTCAATTTGAAATTCATTGAAGACAGAATTATAAGCGCGGCTGAATTTTGATCGATTGTTTGAAATAGCATTATATCATTTGCACAGAGATTTCCGTGTGTTTAGCAATAACTTCTAGTTGTATTGAATACACCCTCTAATTAGTTTCCCTTTCCGGAATCGATCACCAATACGGCAATGAGTGCTTAGCGTATGGCCGGCCCGCTTCATCTTTTTGAAACTCAATGCTGAGTATTTTGTACACATTTGTATAATATTCCCCAAAGTATTGGAGAGAACTGACGCAATAAGTGGTTTCTTGGGTTCCTCGTTCTTGGTTAGAACATTTTTGTTAGCCTGGTCTCCCCCCGCGCATGGGCAAACACTGTTTTGTCGTTTTTTTTTTCTATACTATACAGTGACCCTTTTTTAAAATTTTTATTTGATGAATTCTATTCCTACCCATTTTTTCATTACTTTCCCCTCTTTTGGCCGAAAGTGAAGTGGAAATCCTTTGCAAGGCGATTCACGTTCTTTCTACTCCATTTCATCGCGTGTACGTACACTACTCCAATAGACAATGCGCCAGCTATAGGATGTGATGCCTTTCTCACCTTTTGCTTATACTCATTTTTGCCCTTTCTGCTTTCTCTCTACTATCTTTTTTTGACCGGTTTGTTATCTTTTGTCAGCGAATCAATCACAGAGTTGATCGTGCAATGCATTTTAAGTTTTGCACCCGAAATGTGTAGCTATGTAGTATAAGATCACGACTAAAAAGATATATTTTTCCTAAAAAATTTTAAAAATACTTTACATAAAACTGACCGGTGGAAACTAGGGCTCAGCGCGATGCCGTTGCGCACGGATGAATTATCCAGCACTAAGGGCGATGGGAATCACCTTGATAGAGCTATGGAGGATTTGTGTGACATTGCGACTCTCTCTAGGAAGAGCGGTTTATCCACTTCTTCTCTTTCTCCGGATAAAGAGCAGCAGTTCCTTTCATCCTCATTTTTAAAAAAGATTGCTACCTATTGTGAAGGTACGGACTATTTCGATCTGTTTGCCACCTATTTCAAAAATGTTGAAAGCAAACTTCCAAAGAAACTTAATCGCCGTATCGAAAATGTACCGAAGGATATAACCGCATTCATAGAGGACGTGGCTCTGGATGAAGTAGAGACTCCCAATCTAGCGGATATACAACCAAAGGAAAAGCGAGATTCTGTAAACAAGACGCAGGCCGTCAGTCCTGAAATCCAAAACGAAACAGCCTCTGTTAGCACTCCCAAGCGAATGGAACATGCAGAGCGAATGAAAGAAGCCACCGTAGTGGCAAAGATCTCCTCAAAGGGAAACGCGCATGTCATCCCTTTTAAAAATGTAAAGATTGAGGAAATCCTTGAAAACACACCTTCTCCATCATCAACAACGACTGCACCTGCTGAGAGTGTAGCTGTGCTGGGTCCAGCTGAACCCGTTGTAGATTCTTTAGTTGAAAAACTTGAACAGAACCAAGACTCATCCAAATCATTGTTAATTTCTAGTTATGCAGTCATTCGTGATATTGAAGATATCTCAATGTTTTACAAAGGTAAATTTCAGCTAATGGCTATGAAGATGAAAACCTATACTCTGTTTTTCCTTCAATCTTTTTTTCAAGGAATTATTAGAGAGGAACGTGGGGAATGATTGCCAGTAGAGCGATAACGTGTTTATGAAAAAACAGAAAATTCATGCGTTTTTATGAAAAAAATTGGAGGCAATGATTTGAAAATAGGAGAAAGAGAATTACTGCTGAAAAGATTGCGCAGCGATACATTTCTGCAAGCCACTCTGTTTTTTTTTTCTGTAAAATAGTTTCTAGTATGGCTTTCTTTAGGATACGTTTAATAGATAGAATCCTAGTACGAGGAGATCTGAAATGTTGTAAGAAAACTATCTTCTGATGCTTTAATTCTATCATAAGAAAAATCCTTTGGGCAATAAGAAGTTCTGATGAAACATATGTTGGCTCTTACTCCTCTCACTTGATTTTTTTCTCTGTGCTCTTATTTCATTTCTGCTCTTTACCCTCATTTCTCTCACTTTCACATTTATTTCTTTTTCTCATCTTATTTCATTTCCCTCTCTTATCACAGTTCCTTCTCTTCCTCCTTTCATTTCTCTCTCACCTTCCTCTCACTACATTTTTCTGCTCTTTACCCTCATTTCTCTCACTTTACCCTCATTTCTCTCTCTCACCTTATCTTATTTCCTTCCTCCTCTCTCTCTCTCTCTCTTATCACAATTCATTCTCTTCCTTCTTTTATTTCTCTCTCTCACCTTCCTCTCACTGCATTTTTCTTTCTCAACATGAAAATGAAAATCTAATTTTATTTTTCAGATTCTGTTGTAACTTCTACGGATTCTCATTTCTCGCCTCATCCCTATCAATTAGAGGCAGCAAAAGCTACGCTTCAACGAAATACAATCGTTACGTTTCCCACTGGCACAGGAAAAACTTTCATTTCCTCTCTTGTTTTGTCTACATTTCTTCGATCTATTTCTTTGGCTGACAAATATTTTGTAGTTCTACTCCCTACTGTTTTATTAGCACAGCAGCAGGTTAGAAATAAATGATTTTAAAAAGTTCTTAACAGTTTTTAGAGTTGCCTATAAATGACAAAATATGTCAAAAGAAGAACCTCACAAAAAAAAGAGAGAAATTTATGAGATTTCTTTATAAAATTGAAAAGAGAGAAATTTATGAGATTTCTTTATAAAATTATATCTAGAGAGTTTACTCTATAAAAGAAAATAAACTGAAATGCAAGGCAAATGTAGATGAATTTTTTGTTTTGAAAGTCATTCTACTCCATAACTGAGACAGAGTTCGCCATGTATTTGATTTTTTTTATTTTTTTCTCTACACGTTTTCCTTGTCATAAAAATAATTTTTATTTTGTAAGAGGTAATCTCTTTGGAGTATGTATGAAAGATGAGAAGAAATTTTTTTGATGGAATTTTATAATTTCCATAGAGGCAAAGAAAATAGAGAAGGGTGTTTAGGCTATGAAACAGAGTTTAATGATTTGAATAATCGTTATTTTTAAATTTATTTTAATATTTTAGTACTATCGAAAATGCTCAACGTTTTTATTTTCAAAATTTCCATCTCTTTGGCTTAGAATTTGATATATTTTTATTTTTTCTCTCAGAGAAGGGCCATTGATCGCCATTTGCGATTTTTTCAGCCACATCTGCGGTAAAAATAAATTCTTAGAGGGAGAAACTCTTTTTTTTCTATTAATAATTTTTAATGTATCCTTTCTTTTTTCATCTCTTTTTCTCTATAAAAAAGTATGCGTCTTACCCATTTATTTTAAAATTGTTTCTATACAATTTTCTATTGAAATCTTCACTCTACTTCTTTTTTTGAAATTCTTGCTAGTTTGTATGCCTGTATCATGTTTCTAGAAGTTTATACTAAGGAAACAATTTCTTTAATCCTGAAAATAATGTATTTTTGGATATTCTTTTACTAAATTTGCTGTGAATGCACGAAAAAAATATATTTTGGTGACAGCATGGTCACAAGCATCATTGGATCCACCGGTGATGAAATTATGGAAGAAGATCTCGTGGATTTGAAGATTGATTGGAATCATTCCAAATATTGGAAAATGTATGAAGAGGCATTGACGCAACAACACGAGTTTTATCTTGCAGAGAAAAATGTACTCATAAATTCTTCTCTGACCTCCTTTATAATTGGAATGTATTTTTTTATAAAGTCTTGTTTATCTCATTTTATTCTACTTTCTCTTTGTTTTATTGCTTTGTTTTTTATTTCTTCCTCATCAGTACTTTCGGATTGCTTGCAATTTCTTTCAATTTTTTTTCTTTAGTCTACAAGTACTCAAGTTTTGCTTCTTCTCTTTGATTTATTCTCACCTAACCTTTTCCTAACCTTTTCCTCTCTCTTTTCTCCCTATTCTCTCACTTATTTCTTTTTTTTTCTACCTTCTTTCTTTTTAATTTTTATTTTCTTTCCTCTTATTTCCTACCCTATTCCTTCTACCCTCTTCTTCTCCCTCCTTTTCTTCTCCCTCCTTTTCTTCTCCCTCCTCTTCTCCTCCCTCCCCTTCTTCTCCTCCTTCTTCTTCTTCTCCTCCTTCTTCTTCTTCTCCTCCCTCCCCTTCTTCTTCTCCCTCTTCTTCTTCTTCTCCCTCCCCTTCTTCTTCTCCTTCTTCACCTTCTTCTTCTCCTTCTTCACCTTCCTCCCCTTCTTCTCCTCCCTCCCCTTCTTCTCCTTCCTCAATTATAAATTTTTGATACTATTTTCAGTTATCTTGGCCTATACCCGAAAATCGAGCTCATGAATTTATTACCTCACAATTTCTTTCTCCTAGAAGATTTCCTTTGAATTCTTCTTTACTTCCAACGGATTCTTCTACGATTATATTTGATGAAGATGTGAATGATGAGCATACTGTTTGGCCTCGAGTTTTTGTTATGACACCTGCAAAATTTTGGTAAAGAATTAAAAAATTAGTTTTTCTTCTTTAATTTCTATTTGCAATATATGTATATGTAGAATGTCCAATCATTTATTAATTTTTATTTATGTTGATATAATTTTGAGGCAATATGGATCCAACTGTGCGTCACTTTATCTTAGAGAATGATGTATTTTACATGCTTCTATTATTTTATCTGATTTGTTTTTATTATTTTTTAGTAAATTTCTTTGTATTATGTATACTCCTGTACATACGTTTACATTTTTCCTTCTCTCATTCTTTATTTTTTTTTCAAACGATTTAAACGAAAAGGAAAAATGTATATACACCTTTTTTTGTATTTCGATGTTTTATATACTTTAGAGTATTTCTTCTATTTTATAATATTTAATATAAAGTGTTTAGTATACTGTTTTATAATCGTTTATACGTGTTTAGAATTCATAATAATCTTTTTTTATTTATTATAATTCTTATAGGATTTTATTATAATTCTTATAGGATTTTATTATAATTATTATAGGATTTTATTATAATTATTATATTATGTATTGTAATTATTGTACTTTTTATTAACAGCATTTTATTTATTATTATACTTGTTATACTATGTAATAGAGTATTTATAACATTTTTTATAACAATTTTATAACATTTTTTAGTCTCTATCTTGCTCGTGGTTTAATGCGAATGGGTCGAATTGGTCTCCTCGTTTTTGATGAAGCTCATCATTATACGCATGAAAAAAGTCTCCATCCTTATGCTATGATTATGAAGCATTTCTATGAACGAAGTTTTGTAAGTAATTTAATTAATTAAAATATAATCTTTTATTAAATAATATATATTTTAATTCATCTTCTTTCTTGTTTTTATCTCTGAATTTTTTTTTATAAAAATTTTTTCTGAGTGGAGAGAATTTATAAGTTATCTCTTTGTAAAAATTTTCGATGACATTTTTTTAGTTTTTATTATTTTGTTGTTTTATAATTTTTTATTAAAAAAATTTTTACTCTTGTTTTTTAAGATAAATTAATTTTATTTTTCATTCATTTCTTTGAATTTTATTTTTAATTTTTTCTTATCCATCCTTCCATACATCTTCTTTATATATTTTCTTCAGCTTCGTCCTCGAATTTTAGCTTTAACTGCCTCACCTCTTCAAATTCATGCAAAAGATTACTCGGATGCTTTACAACTTATTTCTTCAAGAATAAAATATATCGAATCTCTCTATGATAGTAATATTTTTGTAAATTCTTTTCCTGATCGTTTGCAGGTAATCATCAAACTCTCCATTTTTATATTATTTTGAGAGTATTATTGTTTTTATACAAGAAAAATGAGAAGAGAGAAGAAAAGAGGAGAATGAAAGGCGATGAAATAAATAAATGAAATAAGAAGAAATACAATAAACAGTAAAAAACTTATATCTACATTTAAAGAGAGAGTTCCATCCATAGAAATATGAAAAAACAAAGTGTCTATACAGTCACTCTACTAGAAATGTAAATTTTTTATTTTTTTAAAAAACAATTAAAAATTTTTTTATTTCACCCCTTTCTATAATTTTAAAGAAATTTTCTTTAATTTTCTAGTATCGTCTTGTAATTCCATGTGTATATATATGTATAAAACACTAGTATTCCTGCAGAGTTTGTTTTTCTACTTTGTAGAATATGTTTTGTTTAATATTTTAATATTTGTTATTATTTCTCAGAAAAATCCACATAATTTCATTTTTTATGATCCACCGTCTTCTTCATCTTCTGATAATTTGCATGACGTAGGCGATGCTTTTATTCAATTTCAATTGAAGCATTTGGATGATATCTTCTTTATTGTAGAAAGTTTCATTCAAGGTAACGTATTTTATAGTTTTGATGGATTTTTCTATTTATTTATATTTCTTTGTATTATAAAAATACTTTATTATTTTTACTTTATATAGATTCATCTGTAGTTACTATATATACTATATTTTTTTTTAAAGATTGCTTTATATGTAATTTATATAATTTTATATAGATTCGTATATATATTAAAAAAAATATATATATATTATATATATTTACTATATAAGATATATATACTTTATATATAAATATTTCATTTTCTATGATTTATGTATAGGTCATTCTTCAGATAGAATTTATAAGAATTCTCTTTTGCAAGATGAAAATATTTCTCTTTTACAAGAAAGACTTTCTATTTCTTCTCTTAAAATTATTTTGAAAGAAATTGAAGAGTGTTATTCTCTTCTTCCTTCGGATGATAAGACGGCATGTATGTACACTCAAAGCATTTTGATGAATTTTATTTTGAAAAACTTGGAGCATCATTTTCTGATTACAATTAAAAATCTTTAACTAAAGGATGTATAACAAAATTTAAATTTTATTTTATCACCCAGAATATAATTTTTAAGATGATGAAGAGGGAGATAAGAGAGTGTGGCTTTCAATAGAGAGTTTACTTTCAAACATAAATTAATATTTTTTTTTGTGTTTCAAAGTATTGTCAAGATGGAAACGTGTGAAGGAATGGCTGAGATTTCTTTTAAATGTACGTTAATTTTTTTTATTTTTGAAATGCATTTGAAATTTTGAGATGAAACAAAAGAGATGTAAGAAATTTTATATAAAAAAAAAAATTGCGATGAAAAAGAGTTTATAGACATTCAAAGACTCCATTTGAATGTAAAAAATAGTAGAAAACTGAAATAGTTTTATTTATAAAAATATAAAAAATTATTAATTTGAAAAAATTCCAAAATTCTTATCTCTTCCTACGCATTTTTATTAAATAATATTTTTTTATAATTTTAATTTTTTAGGATTTGGGATTTTGGTTCCTTTATTATGCTATTTCTATCTTGAAGAAATTTTATTCCAAGTATTGTTGAAAATGATTTATATTTTTTTCTATCTTGAGTGTGTATAGTTTCCTACTTTTAAATATTTATACGTTTTTTTATTATTATTAAACAAAAAATAAATATATATATATTCTATTCTGTGTATTCTTCTTCTCATTTTCTAAATTTAGATCTCATCGTATACAACGAGAAGATTTTCATTCATTGCTTACATCGGAGGAGGCCTCTATTCTAATTTCTGAAACCATGGGTTTGTAATTATTTGGAGAATTTTCTCTTCATCTGTTTTAAATTGTTTTGTTTATTTTATACTATTTTTAAGGCTTCTTAAATTTTCTTAACCGTAAAATGTTAATTTTTTAACCATTTTTCATCCCTCTTAAAGTGTATTATGTTTATTCTTCAGGAGAGAAGATTTCTCGTACCTATTTTGCTTACATTAAATTTCTTTGTCTTCTCTTTGATGCTTATCTCATAGCAAGTGGATTTTCATCACTTCTTTGTCTTCTTGAGAAAGAATATAACGATTTCTCAGATTTTCGAGTTCTTTTAAAAGAGCATCATATTGTTACTCCACAAATTCTTGCTATATTAGAAGCTCTACTTGGAGAATTATATAAACATAGTAAAACGGTTGCGTTTCATCATCATCTTATTCTTGATAAAACGCACAGAATTCCACATTTTTTAAATGCTTCAACGCTTAATGTTACTTCTATTTCCTCTTCAAAACATCCATCGGAAAACGAAACTACGATGAAAGAGATGCTTTCTTTTCCTGTAAGAAGAGTGGGAGGAGAGGGAGAGGAAGGAAGGGAGGGAGAGGAAGAGGGAGAGGGAGGGAGAGGAATGAAGGGAGAGGAATGAAGGGAGAGGAATGAAGGGAGAGGAAGGAAGGGAGAGGAAGGAAGGGAGAGGAAGGAAGGGAGAGGAAGGAAGGGAGAGGAAGGAAGGGAGAGGGAGAGGAAGGGAGGGAGAGGAGGGGAGGGAG
>JADAQX010000485.1:0-38655 GCA_015476325.1 Cardiosporidium cionae
GTACACCTCCCTATAACTGTGGCATACTATCCGCTAATACAAAAAGTTCAAACGGCTATATTTTTGCTTTTAGTATCGTTATACTAGCAACGTACTTGAAAAGATAGGATGAAAACATGCTGAAGGTCTGTTCCCTATTGCTGTTATAAAAAGGCAATCTACTCTATACACAGTAAATATTTCACAACTGCCATGTAAAAAATGAAAAGATTTATAAGCGATGTACGTACATTCATAATTTTGCTACAATAAAACTTTATAGAAAGTATTTTGGAAAAATAACCAAACGAAACGCATGTACGTACACTACACAAGCAATCATTATATCCTTGCACTTTTGTTTTAAGAATAGCCAAAAAAGTCATAACTGACAGCTTCACTAGATTACATGTTAAGCGATGCAAAAGAATAATTTTCTCGCAGAATGTAAAGAAAGAGCATGTAATACAGATGAAGTACATACTACATAAAAGTAAGCAAGATCTATAGAAACAGTTAGGTTTCAAATATAACAGTTATAGAATGATTGAGATAGCGCTTGATCAAGGTGATGTTTGAACGTAGGTCATGTTCGTCTATTCCTCCTATGCAATGCATACTCTTATTTTTCCGACGTGACAAGACTTAATCGTTTTTTAAAAAGGAAAGAATGCAAAAGCAACATCATGTTAATAGGGGAGGAAAGCTATAGATAGATGGTATTTGTGCGTAGTTTTAGATGCTTTTTACCATACTTCAAGAAGGGAACCAAGCACATCAATTTTGGGATCAAACTATTTAAGGGTGCACCCTTTTTCACAATTCATCTCTACTTCTGAATTGAGCAGTTTCATGAGTTGCAAAAGTATCGGAGGCACAGTATTTACACCAATTGGGAATAAAGAAAGTTAAAAGCCATAGGGCAACTAATATCATGTGTAAACGAGCTATCGCTCATTTGGCCGATCGAGTTCGATCCCGGCCAGAATAGTGAATTAGAGAATAGGATAGTGTAGATGGAGTAGGTAGTAACTATTTCGTGTTTATACTTTAGTATCCGAAATTAGTTGGGATGAGGAGAATTCCTTCTTTTTGATCGAATCCTACTTGTACTCTCGAAACAATATACTCTCGTAACCCTCCTTCCTCACTCACGGGACTAAACTGGAGAATGAGACTTAATATAGATGAGCTAAGTGCATTTAGATGCAAGGTTGTTTTAATTAACTATTTCAAAAGGATAACTTATGATCTACTACAAAGAATAAGTTCACCACTTTATTTCCATAAACGAAAATATCGAACAAAGATATCCTTCACACCAAAGAACAGGAAAAATATCAATCATAAAAAAAAGGAACAAAGAAAAGAATTAACTAAATAAAAAAATATATATCTCCCATCGTAATCGTTTGTCTATATTATTTTCCCCCTCACATCTAGGTCTCATCCTACTTCTACCAGTTTTGTCGAAAGTGCTAGGGAAAATAATTGGCGCAAATCGTATGTCGATTGTATCTGCATGCATTCAAATACAAGTCGATATAAGATTCACTCAACATACTCATACAACAAAAGTATTATTAGTTCGGGTAGTAGTATTAATTGATTCCTTATTATCTGCCCTTCATGTAATAGGATTGTTACAAAGCGAGTCAGTCAGATAAGTGACGAGTTGATGGTAAAGCTAAAAAAGCGGATGAGCCGTTGGGAATTGAACATGGCAGATTTGATTATTTCTCCTAAAGGCAGATTTGCTTTCCAGACGATACAACAAGTCATTTTCATGACACAGGTTTACTTTTTTTGTTACGAATTTCACGCGCGATTATGTTTTCGTTGGGTTTTTCGTGGATACAGTATTGGAATATTAGCAAAAGAGAAAACCAAAAAAACTATCTTACTTATGATTCGCTGCAAACCATAAGCTGAGCTTAATTTATAGGGCGTGGTACTTATATAATGTAACCAATTATGCTTTGGTGAAATGATTTAAAAGTTTTAATATTATCCCTTTAATTTGAATTAAGAACATCCTTGCGATATACAAAATCTGCAACGTTGCTGCAGCGCCTATATAAAAAAAGTTTGAATGATTGCATTATTTTTAAAAGGAGAGCATCACACGCCAGTACTGCTAGAATTGCTCTCCTTGTAGAGTAAAAACAGGAATTATCGAAGAAAGAGGTATACGGACATTCTCGTGGGATGCAGAATGGCCAATTAAAAAGATGAGCAACACAAGAAGGAATCTACCTACTGGCAATTTTATTACAAGATCTCATGTAGACAACTCGATCGCATTCATAGTAACCCTACAATTCTCTGTCATATTTTAGAAATCATTGTGTTTGCAACCAGCCCATATTTCTTCTTAGAAGTATATTTTGGTGCATACATAGCGTATTTATGAGTCTATCTGCTTTTGCAAACTGATAGAATAAAGTGTGCAACTACTTTCTAAATGCCATTTTTCTCATGGAAAAGCAAGACATATGGAAAATAAATTGTTTAAATAGGAAAAAAAGTAATCTGTTTAGTATTCTCAAAAAATAGTACGAACCGAAGTAAAGAATTGCAAAAACTACGAGAAGAATGTACACCCAAAATTGTCTAGATGAAAGGAATGAACATACAGTAAAGCATTCATACCCATGAAAAGTTTTTGTATATTAAAACGGCTTTTTGTGTTAGATTTCATGAGTTGATGAAAATGCAATTTATCATGTTGCATGAGAAATGGAAACATTCCTTTTGTTAGAATTGTTCAGTAACAAGACAGGAACAAAACTTGACTACTTAAAGCATAAGCTTGAAAATCGTATTTTATTTATTTTCCCCGTATTACCTCGTTCAATAAGTGCTTTTTTGGGACAAATTGTTAACATCTGAACGAAATTTTGGTGTCAGCCTGAGCAAGATTGCAGAGCAAAACGTTTGAATAGAGACGATCCTGCCACTACACAATTATGTTAAGTTAAGCACTACGGTTAATCCAAACTAGCGTTGCAAATTTATAGCACAATGTGGACAGCGAGGAATTATATGCTTTAAGCGGTAGCTACACAGGAAATTTTAATAAAAACAAGAGAAGGGAAAGTTGAAGAAAAGAATGAAAGAATGACCCAATTTAACACATGAGTTACTAATTTTGCATTTCTTGCGTTAAACAATCTTATTACTGCATTCTAAATTTTTCTTTTTTGTACCAAACGACCTCTCTGTTAATTGCTTATGCATGTGCTTATACCCGTATTTTCCTTTTGTGTGTGTTTTTATTCTTCCTTTGTCTTGTGTGTGTTTTCCTTCCGCTCAGCATTTTATACCGCTGTTTCAAGTATAACCAAATGATTGAGTGCGGTGAAATTTTCATATTTTTCCAACCCTGTAACCACGATGAAAAGAGCCTCTATTGGTGTGCATCTGGTTCCCACCTTATTTTCTCAAGATATTTGTCTTAAATAGTGGCTACGTCATTATTTATTTGAATGTTTTTAAGCATTTTCTTGAGAAGGGGCTGGACTCTTTTACCTCTTTCGAGCGGTTCGAACGCGAGCAAAATGGATGTAGGTGAGATCTTCTTTATATCGCAACCCTCACTGCTAAAAGTCAAGGAGCAGGCAGAAAATTCGGCGATCGCACCCTCTACATCTCTGGCATCCTTATCCTCTCCTCCTTGTGGGACGATGATGACATCTCTGCCAATTCCGCATGCCACCTTAGATGGGGAAACACTGCAAGAACGAAGTGGACTGGGAGAAGGTATTCTGGGAGATAGAGTTACGTCTATGAATAAAACATCTTCTCGAAAGAGGAAAGGCGATGCAATACATTTAGATCCTCTGTGCTGTTGAGATCTGACAGAGCCTTGCCTCTTTAATACATTTTTCGTAATAGTTTTCAAGAAGCGATCCATCCTCACCTTCTCTCTTGTACCTTCTCATATGCTGACGCTGAGTAAAAATTTCAAAAGCTGTGGAATATTCCAATTTTGCTTTTGGATAAAATGCCAACCCATTTCCTATAAAAGAAATCTCTACAAGAATCTCTCTTTTTGTGTAGCAAGTAGCAGCATTCTTCCGTATAACAAAATTTTCTCAAATATAGCTGAAAATGAAAATTTATTTTCTTTAATGAGAGAATCCACGCTAGGAGAAGTTCGATTTATAGGATATATCCGATGCACTATTTGAATTTTCATTTGTAGTATATTTCTTTTAGGATAGTTTCATGGCAAGAAGAAAATTTTCAATAAGTCATGACTCTTTCCATTATCTTTAAAACATATTTCATTTGTAATCTTTGTTACAAAATGCTTGTCTTTCTGTAAAATTTCACTTGTTGAGGATATTCTTTTGTTTTTTCTCTCTCTCTTCATGCATTTCTCTCTCCTCTCACGTCTTCTTCTTCTCTCCTCTCTCTCCACACACATGTTTCTCTCTCTCTTTGTATTTTTGTGAATTTTTTTAATATTCTCTGTTTGTTTTTATACCAGGAATATTTCTTCCTATTAGCAAATCGATTTCACTTTTTGGACATTCTCGTGGTAGACCTCTTTCGAGGAAGGTATGTCTTCAGAGTATATGTACACATAGTTTCTTTAAATCTCTTTGAAATTTGAATTTTATTATAAAAAAAATTAAAAAAGGAAGGAAACTGCCTTCTATAAATCCCTCCAAAGAGGAAAAATATGTACACGATGAGAGAATAAAAGTGTGAAGAAGAAGAAAATGAAAAAAATGATTCATTTTAAAAAAAAAAGACAAGTAAAATGCATATATTAAGAGGAGAGAAAGAAAAAACTCAGATAAGAGAAGGATTTTCTTTTATTTGAAAATAATAAAATCCTTTGAAAAGGAGATGGATAAACTAATTTTTATTCTTTTTAATCATTTTTATTATTTCTTTAAACTATCTCTACATTTTTTAAAAATCTATAATTTCTATACACGTGCATCTATTTTTATCCTACTTCTGTTACATACTTTTTCAATGTATTTTATTGTCATTTCTTTTAATTATTTTCATTTCTTTATTATATTTCTTTATTATATTTGTTATTATATTTGTTATTATATTTGTTATTATATTTGTTATTATATTTGTTATTATATTTGTTATTATATTTGTTACTATATTTATTATTATTATATATATTTGTTATTTTCATTTCAGAGGCAATTCATGAAACTTCGATCTTATCCACACTCTATACCTAAAATGCCTCTCATTCCATTAGAATGTATAGATTCAAATCTTACAGCTTATGATAAATCTTCACTCACAGAAGAAGTATGACTTCATAAAGAAATATTTTCAAAGGGGAGAGAGAGATGTAAAGTATAGACTGGCTGAAAATTATTTATTTGTTTTAGAAAAAATAATTTCCAAGTTTTAATGGATATTTATCTGTTTTAAATAGTTTTTACATGTTGTAGTATAGAGCTATATATTAAATATTTATATTTTATATACAATATATTTATGAAAAGAAATCTTTTATAGGGTTATTTCTCCTGTAGGAATCTCTACAACCCAAATATGTTGAAATATATATATTTTTATTATGAATTTATCTATCTTCTTTTATTCTTTTATTTCATTTCTCTCTTTCTCTTCATTTCTCTCTCTTTCTCTTTATTTCTCTCTCTTGATTCTATTGTATTGATATAAACTTATATCTTCACATTTTGTAACGTTAAAATTTTTATGGTTTCTATTTTATATCTATGTAGAAGAAGTATCCTTTGTCAAAAAATACATCTTCTTCTTTATACATGAAGAGCAACGCTACCGTCGATACTACAAAACAAATTTCTACACTCTCTCCAGACGATGTATGTACACTCCCAGAAATATCTCCAACAGTTGAAATGGCATGCCGTGGAGACACTCCAAAAGCAAACATTTGGATGAAGAGGGGTGTGGATGGTATGTTTTTTTTAAAAAAAAAAAGAAGAAGATGGAATTTCTAATTTTTTCCTCTCCTCTCTACCTTTCTAAGATTTGTAGTCTTCATTTTTTTTCGCATCTTCCATGTTTTATTTCTTTTCTATCCTCCAAAATAAAAATTATTTCTTAATAAATGTGTTTTTAGCCTCACTGGATATTCAAACACACTCTTATTCACCGCAAAGAAAACGTAAAATGGATGTTTCTTCTACAGAAAATTCTTTAAAAGAACCTTTCATCTCTCTCCCTCCCTCCAAGCGCCCCCATAACCATTCTACACCCCCCACGTTGCCCCCAGAGCCTCCTTCTTTCCACCTGCCTGTACCGCCTCTTGTTTTGGAAGGGGCCTCTCCCTCCTGTATAGCAGAGGCCCCCCCCCCTCTTCCTCCACATCTCTCCACCTTCGTCCGCTTCCCCCACAACGTCACTACAGATCGTGCCAATCAGCTGAGAGCATTTTATCGAAAATGTCAAACAGAGGCCTCACGACGATCCTCTCTTATCCACACAAAGGAGGCATCGTACTCGCTTTTCCTGCCTCTACGTATGCTAGAAGAAGGGGAAGAGGGGCCCCCCTTCCCCTCCTCAGAGCGGCGTTCTACCTCACCTACCTCTGGTAGAGCCTCGCCTAGGATGGTACACACCCCCCCTCGCCGTAAAGGCGTGAAACCACGAAAAATAAAACTTTCTGCCTCTTCTACACCTCATACCTTCCCCTCTCCTAGCCGTTCTGCTTCAACAAGTAAGATAACACGAGCTCTTCCTACCATTTCTAAGTCCATCAAACTCAAGCCATCACGATTCCCTGCCAAGAAACAGTGTGTGGAGCGGCTCTATAAATTACGAATGATGGCCTGTATGGATACGGTAGAACGTTCCATGACTCTCGAAGAAACACAAGCTTTACGTCAGCAAGAACGGATGAAAGTTGCCTCTCAGAATATTACAGCCTCTACCCCTCTCTCCCCCTCCTCGGATCCCCCTCTACTCACACCGGGAGCCATTTTTTCCTCAAAATCGCCTCAATTTTGTCAAAAATCGCCTCAAATTTCTTTAGAGAGTATGGCTGTCTCCCCTCCTTCTGTGGTGCCTCCCCCCTCTGCTGAATCCTCGTCAACCATTTCTTCCACTGCCGTATCTCCTCTGAAAATGATGGTTTTTGGGAAATCTTCCTCCACTGACCCCCCACGCGAAGAGACCCTGGCCTCTGCCAATCCTGGTTTCTCCACAAAACTTCCTTTTTCGTTTGGCAGCACCCCTCCTATAGAAACTCCCCCCCTTAGAGATGTTTTTGCAAACACATCTCCACCCTTCTCCTCTCCCACTTCTTCCTTTCCTGCCTCTGCCTCTCCTTGGGGAGGAGGATTTCAGGCTGCCTTTGCCTCGACTGGCTCAACGCTCACACCCACCCCTCCTTTGTCTCAAGGGAGTGGCCCTGTGTTTGGAGGCGTGGGAGATTTACAGTCTTCTTCTTTGGGTGGGATGCCACTTAGGGAAGAAATTTCAGCCAAACGCTCGCATGCTTCCTGCATGAGTGACCAAGGGGGTGTGTTTTAGAGGGGATTGGAGGAGGAGGAGGAATTGAGGGGATTGGAGAGGATTGGAGGAGGAAGAGGAATTGAGGGGATAGGAGGAGGAATTGAGGGGATAGGAGGAGGAATTGAGGGGATAGGAGGAGGAATTGAGGGGATTGGAGAGGATTGGAGGAAGAATTGAGGGGATTGGAGAGGATTGGAGGAAGAATTGAGGGGATTGGAGAGGATTGGAGGAGAAATTAAGAGGATTGGAGGAGGAGGAGGAATTAAGGGGATTGGAGGAGGAATTGAGGGGATTGGAAGAGGAATTGAGGGGATTGGAGGAGGAATTGAGGGGATTGGAGGAGGAATTGAGGGGATTGGAGAAGGAATTAAGAGGATTGGAGAGGAGAAGGAATTAAGAGGATTGGAGATAAATTGAGAGGATTGGAGAGGAGGAATGCAGTAAAGGAATAAAATGACACTGAAAGAGTCTAAAATTTTCAAATGAAAGCAAAGGCAATACGATGGAACGGGAGCAAATTTTTTGGATTTATAAAAGGGGATGAATTTTAGTGTAATAGAAGAGAGAAGTGAATGCATGTGAATTGTATGAGAAAAAATAAATTGCAAAGTTGCTATTTTCTCTACAATTTTCCAGACTATAAGGTATGAAAGTAAGAAACTTACTTTTTCACATTCAATAAATGGATTTAAGGGAGAGAGATATATAAGGAATTTTTATAAAAAAAGAAATGGATGCCAATTCAATAACCTATATTTTAAATCTTATCTTCTCTTAACAATCTCTCTGTGGCATATTTCTTTTTTTTCTTCTAAAAAAGGGTGTATTTTTGTATCTTCCTCTTTGTTTTCTCCGTCTTTATTTTTTTTAAAGAGAGATTGATGAATGGCAGACGTATCGATTTGATTTTTTCTCATCTTCTCTATGAATGTATTTTTTCATGTTTTTACTATTTATTTCTCTCTAAAATTTTTTCTTTACTAAAGTTTTATTCCTTCATTCTTACATCCTCTCTTATCAGTTTTTTCTATTCCTGGTTTTGGTGGCCCTCCGATGCTTCCTGCCGCCGCCTCCTCTTCTCTGCCGTGGGGAGTTGCATCGCTTCCACCTTCTGCCTCTGGGCCATCCTTTTTTTCATCTTCTTCTACTTCTCAAGAGATAACTTCTGTTCCCAATACTTCTTCTAGTGGATCTTTTCCATCCTTTACGATGCCTGCCAACTCTGCATTGCCTCTGGGAGTATCTCCTTCAGTTGAATCCTTTGCTACAGAATCGAGTAAGTTTTTCTATTGTAATACTATTTTGTATCCTCTTTTTATCTCTTCTACTTGTAAGAAAATGAGGGAGAAACAAAGCATCACCTATTTATGAAAAAATAGTAAATTCTACAGTCTATGGGGCAGAATTTGGCCCCTCTGTTTGTAATTTCTGAAGTAGCAGAGAGAGCATCCATTCTGTCTTAATGAAGGAAAGAGTTAGCAAAAGAAATATGTTTCTAATTATGAAAAATGAAGTGATTTGCCTTGAATTCTTCGAGTGGACAGATGGATATCGTAGAGAGGTGGAAAGTTTATTTTAGAGGATATTGTAGAGAGGTGGAAAGTTTATTTTAGAGGATATCGTAGAGAGGTGGAAAGTTTATTTTAGAGGATATTGTAGAGAGGTGGAAATTTTATTTTAGAGGATATTGTAGAGAGGTAGAAATTTTACTTTAAAATATCGCAGAGAGGTAGAAATTTTATTTTAAAATATCGTATCCGAGTAGGAGGTAAAAGGAGAGAAAGGATAGCCTGTACATGTATTCTTTTCTTCTTTTCCTGGGAGTTTTAGTTTTATTCTATCTTTTTTAGAATGGATTTGTAAATATATTAACACACATTTTATTTGATGATTGCATGCTAATTTTTTATTTATATATTTATTTTTAGATCCCTTTTCAAGCACAGGTGCCTCCTTTGGCCGTAAACGTGGAGGGAGACGGTAAGAGGCAGCAGCCATACTTTTATGTGGATGGTCTGTAATGCAAACGTAAACAGAGTATCAAAATACCCTGTTTCAATCTCTTTAAGCAATGGTTGATACTCTCTCTTCTTGAATAGCACTCCCTATTACTCATCTTTCCTCGTCGTAGGGTCATTTTTCTATAATTTTTATTTTTATATGCTAGAGAATACTGTTAAATTGTATTTTCTTACTGTTTATTTATACATATGGATGTGTTTCAGTTTTTTGTGTTTTGTTTTTTGTGAATTTCAAGGCATGGAAGACGATAAAAGACGCAGGACACGATGGAATACAATGGGAATGCTTCCTGATTTTAATTTTTTGTATATTTTATCTCCTTGAGGGGTGTTTCTACGGTTTTTTCTTGACGTTTTTATTAGCTTTACTTTGTTCCACCCCTCCTCGCAGGCTATGCCTTCTTCACTTTGTAATTTCTCTTCTGTTTACTATTTTTTGATGGTTTGTTACCTCATTGTTCGCATTATAAGTATGTGAGAGTGTACAGTGCATTCTCTTTGTTTTTTATATTCACAAATAAAAAACTGGAGGTTTCTCGCCTCTACACTATTCTAATCGATGAATAAATGCTGTTTAGTCTTAATAATCTATTTGTGGGGGCAAAAAATTCTACTGATGTGGTTTGATTTCGTTTTTTCTACGTGAAAAGAATGTTTTTTTTCTTGTTTATATATAATCGAAATGCGTAATTGGAATGTCGAATACTTTTTATGAAATACTTCACGTTTATAGCTTCAAAATCTCTGTGTTCAAGAATTTTTAGATTGAAAAATGTTGGTAGAAATAATACTTTTGGATATTGGCAGAAGAAAGGCTCAGAAAAAAGGTGGCAACTAAGTACAAACTCTGAAATGCAAAAAATAAAAGATTGATTACTAGGAAGCTGCTAACATCCATTTCCTAAATAGCATTCTACTTATGTTTATTCGATTCATTGCACAATTTTACTTTGATCCAGTGAGATTATATTTTTGAGACCTAATTCTTCTTGGCCATAACCCATTTGGGTATTCGCGAAGATGCCTGTTTTTTTCTTTATATTTTATCTTTTACTACTAAATTATTTTCATTAACGAATCCTTCAAGTTTTTATTTGAAATTTTTTTTATATTCGTAGTTCTGTTTCTTTAACGTGGTTTTTCTACATCTGACTTGTAGATTTTTAGGTTTTTGTTCTTAGAAGTGAAAGTAAAGTGGAGAATCTACAACTATTGAACAATTTAATATAGGGAGAAAATATGTATACACTATAATAAAAGCATTTGTGGATATTTGGAAGCTGAGGCAATAGCTTTTTGCAAGAAGCTAAATTTCTACATTTAAAGCGTTCAGTTATATCCGCAGAATACACAATTTTCTTTTAAAAAATGTAGGAAAGCTTCACAGTCTTGTGATTTGTCTATGCTTATTATAAGATGCGAATAAATTACGAAGTTTAGGCTACTAATTACAGTTGGTATTTCTTGACACTGCCTTAAAAACTATCGACCCGTTTCAGCTTGCGTTTTTTATTCCCCTGCTTCTCTTCAAGAAGTTTCTGTCGGCTCACTTTCTTATGATGGCACGCTCGCACTCGTTTTATCTAATTTCCATTTATTTCAATCTCTGCCACGGCATTTGCTTGGACTTAGTGAATTTTTGAATTTTAACAGGTGAAAATCGTTGTACTTGACATATAGTCTCTCGACTAGGTCGCAATCTCCCTTCCACCTGTTAGACTCGTTCTGGTTAATACAGCTCAGTATAATAATATGGTTTTAAAGGTTGTTTATAAAAGCTATCAGGGCAACGATACATTGCAACTGCAGTTTTTTCCTAGTAATAATGCGGTTTAATTCCTTGCGCGCTTTCTTCTTTATTATTTGTATAACGATTACCAATCACACTTGATGAGAAAAACTGTGTTTTAGTCCCTTAACGTTTAGGAGAGACATTCGAAAAAGTGTATGTTTATATACACTTTAGAAATATCGATCTAGCTTCTTTTTAGGCGAAAAAATTGAGATATTCACTACTCTTGGTGGATTAATAATCATGTGTGCATATGCCAGTAGAATCCGAAAAGAAGCAAGAAAGCAACATCAGAATGCGGAAAAAATTCGTTGAATTTTTGCTTTGCTAATCTCGCTGACTTCTGCAATGGGGGCCATTGCTTCATGACTAAAGCCTTAGCACTTGTTTACAAAAAGATACTGCATGCCAGGTGCAGTAGGGAAATAAATTCTTAACAGGAAACATAAAATTTTAGTACAAATTCTATTTTGACTCTAAATGATCGGAGGCCCAAAAATGATTGGGACACGCGTTTAAAATTTCACTCCCACGTTCCCATTTTATTGTTCAAATAAAATAATTGTGTGTTAGACGCTGGGAAATGTTGTAGTTATGCCAAATAAAAAAACGAAAAGAAAGAAAAAATGATTTCATCGTGTTTAGTTTCTAAATAGCTGAACTACAGCTATTCGATTTTACCTTAGCTGTACCTACAAAAATACTGTGGCAGAGGTATATTTGGCACCATCTGCAAACAACAAGAATGTTCATCTACAATTCTTCTTTCACTTAAAAATGGATGCTATAATATATTTCTATCCTCTTACTTGCTACGAAAAATGTTCTTGAAGCGACAGACAATATGATAAAATGAATAAAAACTGTAAACTTGTGGCACCAATGCCGCTTGCATGCTAGTATTTGAATTACGCTGTGAACCCGGTGGCTTTCGTGTAGTATTTTGATGAAAGTTCTCTTCAAAAGGCCTGTATGTGCAAATATAAACTTTTACAAACATTGAAAGTCTTTGAAACTGTTTTTTTAAGGATTTTTATCACAGTTACCGCGTGTTCAAACGCTTTCAGTGCACCTTTGATGAGCAAGCTTATCGATGAGCATGCCAAGTTTGACAAAAATATGCTCCGCACACGAAGAGATGATCACGACCACCGCAGCCGGATAGAGCAAGATTTTTAGTGAAAAAGGTAACATTGCCTAATAATAATTTCATTGCAAATTATGCCACGCATATTTAGGATATCTGAGCTATGCATGCATACGCATTGAAGCAGATTCGAAACAGTCAATTGAAACGGTGGATAAGTTACAACTACAGAATAAGATTGCTCGGATAGCATGATTCCGCAATTCCCTCGAAAGGCAATATATATAATCTGGCGTCAAATTTAATCGAGCTCATATCTTTTATAGAAATAAAAACATATCTTCGGGAATTAAAATGTAAAAACGTCATAAGTAACGACAAAAACCACGCAATCTTCATGAAAAGTTGTCTTCAGTCAGGGAAGGTATTGGGTAGAGAAAAAGAAAAAATAGATAAGTTTAGCAATAGAGTGGAAAATAAGCCTAAAAACCACACAACACCAGAATATATAGAAAAAGTGACTCTGATAAGAATGAAGCATTTAAAAGAGATCAAAATAAGAAAAGACGAGAAAAAAACGAATTTTGAATACCTTAGACTAGAATCAAAAATGTTGCAATAAAGCAACGAAGAAAGGGAGATTGCCAAACACGAAGAAACGAAGTATTTCCACATGTCAATCCCCATATCATTTGTATTGGCGATATCAAACTAACGACAGCGCCAAATCGGTTGAGGGAGTGGGTTCATTAACACTTCTTAAGTAACTGCGTTACGAAGTTAACTGTTGGATTTTGTGGCTACTCGCCTGATTTCTTATCTCTTCTTTTTCAATCCTCTAACATGGTTCGACGACAAACAGGAAGGAGTAATTCCTTAATGGAAGAAAAGCGGATTCAGAAATGAAACCAGTACAATTTTTAATGTGGAGAACTTTTGAACTCAATGCTGTAAAATGACCCTAATTTATCAGATATAACACACTTTTGTGATAAATAACGTACTTTCGAAAAAAAGTTTCAACTAGCACAATTTAATATTTGAATTATTTTATTATTACGCTTTATTACTACTTCATACAATTTTATCAATTTTTTAAAATTAATTTCCATATTTCTTCAAAATTTAGTTGCATCTTAGATGTTAGGGTCTCTTGCATTTGCAACTTCACGAGAAACCTGCAAATTATTTTAGGTTTTCTTGAACTATTTTACTTCTTGGTTGCGGGCACGCGCTTGCTCATACGGAATTCCTTGCAAAACCATATTTCTTAGGTGCAATTACCTAGAAAGTTGTCTGCGCAATGAGCAGAAAATAAAACTATGCTGCTACAAAGCAGCCCGCCGATTTAGCCCACAACCTTCTTGCAAAACACAGGTCGCGTAGTGATAAATTAATCGACCCCACCTTAGTCCCTTCGATTCACTGACTGCAATTTTAATGCAAGTGCTTAAATGCTTATTTATTCGGATTAGGAGTCGCTGCTGTCTGTATTCCTATTTGCAAATTGTATTATCGGTATCAAGAATCTCTTTATTCCAAATACCTTGAAAGGTTTTCAGTCTTCTTTTTCATAGTAAAGGAGGGAGAAGTATTTTCAAGAATACTCAGAAACTTTGCCTTCGAAGAAAATTTTCGTCAATCTTCGCATCTGACTTTTTCTGTTTTATTCTTATAAGCTCGGTCTTTCAAGATGAATTTTACTACCTCGTCCCCCTTCTTCGTGAAAGTGCTCTCTTCTAGTGCTGCCGTTATAATGATAGTAGCGGGTTTTATTGGAATTTTCAGTTTTGATTTCCTACGTATAATCGGGAATTGTTACCTTATCGCCTTTGGCTTGCTTTATGTATTGTCGGAGCTTTGGGCTTTTAGAATGTTTTCATATTTTTCCTTTATATACACTCCTTTTGGAAAGGGGATATTTTTTGTGTTTTGTGGCGGATTCATTATTACTTCTAACATATTAAATATAATTTTAGGTGTAATTGTAATTGCACTCGGAGTAATTGTTAGCTTGTCGTGCTATCTTCTTGGCTCTGTACCGAAGCCTCTTTTCCAAAATGATCTTGAGGAGATTCCCTTGGCGAACAACTCGTTGCGGTTTTCAACATTTGGCTAAAATGTGGTTTTAATTGGATATTTTCAATGCTGCAAGCAATTTTTAATAAAATTTCTCTATTTTAATTGACAATTCGTAATTGTCGTTACCTGGAAGAAGAGTTTTAGAATTATCTTTGTACTGTTTGTGCTATTTTGTAAACTGATATGAAATGCATGCAGTCTCCCTTGAAGCGTTAGTCCTAGTGTCTGATTTCTATTGTATTTTATGCTAGCACTCCTTAAGTATTTGAATATTTGAATTAGCAAAAGATAGATGCGTTTCTTTGTGACGAGGTGCTTCCAATTTTTAGAATTGAATTAATACAATTCCTAGCTATTTTTGGATGCTATGTGAGATGTCAGAGTTACTGTTTTTGAGAATGGCTAGTTTAATTTTGTATACCGTAATAATTTTTTAATCCTTGATTTTTAAGTGTATTGAGCACTCTTGTCTTAAGCTGCTAATACTATTACGTGGTTAGAAGAAATTTTTATTTTCGGCATTTATAGTTTATCCTAAAAAACTATTCAGTTTTTGCTATCCTCACTTCCTTCTTTACAACTTTTTATTTTTTTTCGTTATAACATTGATACCTATTGAAACTATATAAGTAGTTATAGTGATTATGCGCTTCCCTTGGAAGAAAATGTTTAGAGCGCATATGTGCTAGTGTACTATTTAACGTACGCATGTATTAGAATGGTCTCGCTGGATAATTTATTTTCTGTTTGATATGCTGAATAAATGTAAGCACGGCTACGAAGTATCGTTACAACCAGAAATGGCCTATTATGTATTATAGCAGCTGTATCTTCTCAAAGTGTATTCTTACTTTTATCTGGACATTTCAGTACATACTTTGAATTTGGGGAAATAAAAACAAACCATAGCGTTCATTTATTACAAGGGTTCTGAGTTATTGTGCAGATGCTGTGGTCTTATCAATTTGTTTTGCTTTGGCGATTTTTAGTAATTTCCTATTTCGTGCTTAATTTAGTGTGGAGCGCACTGAGAGTTTTATGACAGAATGCTGCACAGCTTCACTCCTGAATTGAATAACCGGGTAAAGTATTGAAAAATGCAATGTGTTAGTGGGAGTGAATAATTGTGTTAACATTTTGTCTCGCTTCTTTTTGAAAGACGTAGAATTAATTCTTCTAAATCCCTTTGTACAATTTGCATATCATCTTAACTGGGGCTTGTGACAATTTATCGCAGAGCCTTTATTTTAACCTCAATCACATGCAAACCAGCCTTTAAATTGGAAACAAATTATTGAAATCCTATGCGAGTATTGTCATTTGCAATTTCTCCAATAAAGTTACCATTACTGTTACAGTAAGTTGCTACAAGATATCTCGGTCGTTACGTGATCTTACACAGGTTAAATGTATTGGCTGGTAGGAACAAATATCTCGATTTTCGCTTTCGTTGCGTCAAGGTGCAACGAATTTCCTCGGAAGTGTGTAAGCAGATGGCCGAAAAAAATAAAAAAGGCAGTTACCTATAAAATTGATGGAAGCTGTCATTTGGACGGGGCAACTAATCAAGGAGCAAATCAGAAATCGTATGAAAAGTAATAAAACTCTTATCCATAGAACGAATCGGCACGTAGTCGTTAAATCGACTGTTTTTACTTGGTAAAACTAGTGTTGAAATAAAATTATTTGGTGCAATGAACAAATGTCTTGATAGGCGCGGGAGAATTTCTCTGTTGGTAACATTACATTTCTTACTAACATTACTTGTAACATAAATTTTGTAGTAAATACGCGTGAGCGCACAGAAGTGAATAACTGCAGCATTAATAAAACTTTTGAGTAATACAAAATTATTACGGAGAGCAAACATACATTAGTTCTTCGAAAAGTGTGAGTGATTTAACGCAATGTAACTGTATTTCTATTTGAAAATTGTGGAATTTTCGCATCAATTAGCAATTCTACTCGAGACACCGAGTGGTTTCTATGCAAATTTGACGCCATAGCAAGTAAAGCAAAAATTGTGGAAAAATAGTAGTTAATGCGAGAAAAAATTGGGAAAGGAGAAAGTGTTCCCAATTACCACACTCGAGTTGTAACAGAAAATAAGTTAAGAGGAAAAATATCACGACCAAGTTTAATAGATTTTATTCAAAAAGGTAATTTGCTTGTACTGCAGCACGCGTAGTAAAACATATAGAAGCAATCAAAGGAATCTTACCTTGCGTTATCAAGAAATTTCCCCTTTTGGGAAATCCTATCTAGTATTTATTATTATCGTTTCGTAAAGGTTTTGCATATAAGCCACATATTTTCGAAACTCAAAGATCAATTGGGATTGCAGAGATATAGTATCATTTACTTTGTTCATATAAATTCTGTGTCATCTATGTCCGCGATTTCGCTTGAATATATGATAATAGGAGAATTTGCAAAATCATTCAGGGAAAGCATTAAGCTTGCATGTAAAACTTTAGGGAACGATAGAAATAGAATGAACATTTAAAAAGATGAGCTATGGCGGAACTCAAACCAATGTTATAAGAGGGAAAAAGAGAAAATAAGCATTAGCAGTAATACTTTCTGCGAGACAGTCTACTATACTATCAAATGCTTCTTTTATGTGACTTGCATTCATTTTATTTTACAATTAGCGTTTATGTGCTCAATAGCATCACGTTTTACAGAACATCCTACCTTTTTTGATTTATATAATGATAACGCAATATTTTATGGATTATATCTACGTCATACTAAATAGATAAGCTTTTCTAAACATGTGACAACCTGATACAAATCTAAATTGCAGCCACACGAAGCATAGGATGATAATTAGCTAGGTAATTTTTGAACTACTTCACAATCTAAATTTTTTTAATTAACAGTGATGGGAAGAAACACAACAGATTGCATAAAAAGCAAGGAACCCGTTGTAGTGTACAAGCAATTTTACCAAGTAGAAATGAAGGGAACACACTTAGCAATTCACTTCCGACCTGCGTTATAGTTTTGTTCTAATCTTTTTCTAACAATTCAAGTGCATTAACAAAGCATGTCACAGCATTATTAATGCAAAATATGCGAAAGAAAAAGAATAGCTTAAAACCAGCCTGGTTAACTTGCTTTCTAACTACACAAATGCAAATTTTCTAATTCTAAAATCTAATATTCAGTAGACAGGTCTAATTTTTAAAAATTGCCAAATTATTCTTAAAAATCACTATAAAGGCTTAACTAAAGGCCTTTCCGACTTTCTGTACGACTTTTTCTTATATTTATAACTGAAGTGAACGACAGAAAAGTTATGCTGCTACCATACGAGTCTATGGGACATAGGAACGGTAAGACATAAGCAGCTCGATTGAAATCGTAATTTTCATTTTCAATAAGCAAAGAAATCGCATGAGTAGGAACCTAATGGTAACATTTTTATCAATCGAAAAGGTTGGCTTGCAAGTGAACAGAAAAAAACGAAATCGGCTTTCATCAGTGGCAATGATCAGAACTAATTTTGTTGAACTGCCTGCAATTCGTATTGAAGCCGAGTAGACAGCAGGTGCTGTTTCAATATAAAGAAAAATTCGACTGAAGCCCCAAGTAAATAATTATCGCATCATACTAT
Organism: Cardiosporidium cionae; assembly: GCA_015476325.1. Taxonomy (NCBI): domain Eukaryota; phylum Apicomplexa; class Aconoidasida; order Nephromycida; genus Cardiosporidium; species Cardiosporidium cionae. The sequence continues at coordinate 18,075 of JADAQX010000485.1, forward strand.
AATTTTTAAAATGTACGTCGTTTTTATGGCAGTCAAGCCGGGATACTTTGCCATGAAAATCGTTTGTACTTCGCTCTCTTCGAAGGTCAGATCAATCTTTGATTGTTCATTCCGATTGTATAGCAGTGCGTAGAGTGGTAAGTGACTAAAGCATATGGCATGGGGATATAACACTATGAGAGGGCGGATTCTGCCAGCAGGGTTACTGCACTGGTTTTGCTGATGACAAACCTCGGCAGAATAAAAATATTTTCGCATTTTCGTGCTGAATTAGTACAGATTATACTTCCTGCTCTATTCATTCGTAATTTTCTCTTTACTTTGTTTAGCTTCTCCTATCTCTCGTTATACGTTGTTGATGTACCCAAAGTACCAAAATGGCAGCCACGGCTACAGAATCTGATCGTTTCCAGTCATTTCTAGACTCTAAGCAGTACACGCTGAATGGTAACTTTTCTCGTTTAGCAGGCGTAGGTACAGCTGCATTCATCAGCTATATCAAAACATAATTAAGGCGTTTTTTTGTCAAACTAATTTTAATACTCTTCCTTTCCAAATTCAGTTAAATTATGGGATTGGTTCTACCTAATTTTGCACCGCACTTGTTGTAAATTTTGTATGAGGAAACAAAGGGTTTACTTTTCTTCTGCAATCTTTGTATATGTATGAGAGAAAGTGTAACAAAGAGAAGACGTTGTACCCTAGTGTATTGCCTTCTTTGTATTACCGAATTGAAATTACAATCATGTGAATGCTTGCCATATTGCGCAACCGTATATAAGAGGCAAAAGATTTTTTGAATGTTTTTTTCCATTTCAGGAATCTTACGCTACGAATTCGTATTTGGCGAGTAAGTAATGATAGTGATATATGGAAGGCCTACAATTTTTTTCCACGTGCAATAGATTTTGCGTGATGTCGGTAGTATTCTTGTTCGCAATTCATTTGCAAAGTATTTATTAGCAAGATAAGATCCTTTTTCCCTGCTGATGCAACGAGTGTGTATCATTTAAAACAGTTCTGCTTACATACCCGCTATTTCACAATGAAAATAATAAAAACGCGCAACCTTTCTTGAACTGTGTGCACACGTCTGTTTGCTCTTTGCAGTTTTCTAACTCCCGCCTGCTTGTCAAACTTACTGAAAGCATAAGCATTCTCATTGTCATTCTAAACACTGGTTATATGTATTCAAATTTGCTGGTGGAAGCACTGCTTCTTCATTTAATAACGCATTCTTTCACTTCTCTCTGCCGATGCATCAAATCCACGGCTTCACAACCACTCTCTTGATCTGTTTATTTTTTTAGTATCTTTTTCATTTGCTATAGAGGGTACATTTCTTCTGGAGGCATCGAAACAACGAAGGAATTGCTCAATACGTTAACTTTACCCAAAGGAAGTCGTGTTCTAGGTAAGACGTTTGTTGGCACTTTTGTGATTTGTTTGCATCAACAAAAGTGAGGAGAAAGAAACGAGATGTTGCTCTTACGTTATCTGCTGCAATTCATGGCGTTGAAATGAATTGCGCTGTGAATTTTCTGACATATATCCATTCTCTGCAGCAATCATTTTGATTTTTTTGCTAATTTTACTTCTTAGTAAGAGCAATGCATTTTTTTCTTGAGATAGGTGTAGGATACATTTCTTGCCACTTCTCCTAACATTTTGATACAAAGCACAGCAAGTATGAGCCATGGCTAGGACTGCTTATTATGCTATCGATATGCCTCCTGTAAAACCATTTTAAACTCTTTACTGTTAAACACAACACTAAAGGCGTATTTCATAGTTTTATAGTTTAACTGCACTGCTTTGGGATAAGAATTAGATGGAATGCCATGTAAGTAGCATCCTCTCCGTACGCACTTTGGAGATAGTCTATACTGTGTACGTACACAGGTTCAAAAGAGAAATCCCCCTGTGTTGAAATTAGGTTCTTAATAGCCTTTGCTTCTTCATTGGGTTTGTTTATACCAATATTGAATGTAGGCTCTTTCTTTGTAAAAAAAGGAATGAGAAGATGGAGACTAGTAGTATCTATATAACTCTCTCTTTTCAACTCTTTTTTTTTTATAAATAAAAGAAGAGGATTTTATCTATATTTTTGTTTGTTTTCATCTTCTCACAGTGTCTATATTTTTTTAATCTTCTCTTCTTTTTTTTTTTCCTCTATCTCTTTCATTGTTTTTTATCATCCTTCTATCCTTTTCATCTTTTATAATTTTGTTTTTTCTCTATATTTCTACATCTATTGTTGGAATATTTTTGTAGATATTGGCTCTGGTATTGGTGGAGGCTGTGCCTTCCTGGCGGATAGATTTGGTGTGCATGTTCATGGTGTAGATTTATCTGCAAATGTTGTTGCTATTGCTCAAGAAAGATATGGAGGAAGATCTGATTTAAAATTTGAAGTAGCCGATGCTGTTACTCTTGAATTACCACCTGCCTCTCTTGATTTGATTTACAGCAGAGATAGTATTCTTCATTTATCTGTTGAACAGAAGAGAATACTCTTTACAAATTGTTTTAAATGGTTGAAACCGGGTGGCCAAGTATGTAACACAGAAATAAAGAGGAGGATGAGAAAAATGGAGAGAATCAAAATGGTGATGAGAAAAATGAATCAAATAGGGATGAAAAAAATTGAGAGATCTTCTTAGAGAAATGAGGAAATTGAAAAATAAATGAGAAAAATAAAAGGAAATCTTTGGTAGTTTAATTTTTCGAGAGCCTCAAATCTATCCCCTTCTTTTGCTTGCCTCTCCATGATGTTTCTTTCTCTCTCTCTCCCTTTTTTTACATCAAAATTATAAAGGAATCTTTCCTCCCTCTATTTTTTTTGGTGTGTGTGAAAAACATTTATTTACTATTCTCTGTATCTTTATGTGTATACAATTAGGTATTTATTACGGATTATTGTGCAATTTCTCAAGATATGTGGGATTCTGAATTTTCTGCCTATGTAAAATCAAGAGGTTATACATTACTCTCTGTTGAAGGATATGCAGCTCTCCTTGAAGAAGTTGGATTTAAAGTAAAAATTCAACGTGATATAACAGAACGGTAACAAAAAACAGAGTAGCCACCTTTCTAAAATTTCTGAATATTAAGAAAACCTTCTTTACTCTACGAGAGTAATGGATGTCTGTTTATAGTCGATTTTACATATTTTTTCAATCTTCTCCACATTTTCAATTCATTTCTTTTTTTAGATGGATTCAATCTTTGATATCTGAGCGATCTCTTTTAAAAAATAAAGAAAGTGAATTCTTAAAACGTTTCAAACAAGAAGATTTCAATGAATTATCTTCTTCATGGGAAGCCAAGATTGAAAGAGCTCAGAAACATATCCAACTCTGGGGATTTTTTACAGCCATAAAACCGTAAAATTTTTTAGTTTTTAGTGTACGTACATCGCCCCCTTTTATGTTTTTGGAAAATTATTTTTATTTTTGGAGGGGGGAGGGGAAAATTAGATTTGTTTAGTTTTTCATATATATTTTTTTTCTTTTGTTTTTACATTCTCACAGCCTATACTCTACTCCAAATTTTATAATGGATGTTTTTATGTGTTTTTAATGAAGATTTTTATATTTTTTTGAAAAAAAAAATTTTTAAAGAATTGATTTGGGGTTTTTCCATTTTCAATGAAGAAGAAAAAAATTAGAAATTCTTTTTTTGATGAAAATTTTTAACAAAATTTCCTCTTTTATAAAGGTGTACGTACACCCTAAAAAATAGGATGAAAAATGTACTATTTTCGTTTTCTCTAACACTCAAAAACTATTTATTTAAATGGAAAGATTTGGAATAAAAGTTTATTTTTTACAAAATGTTTATGAAAAAAGAAGAAAATTTCAACTCACATCTTTTTTATATATATAATAATACTTTCTATGGAAAAAAAATTAAAGAAACACCGTCTTATAATTTTATTTATAATAAAAGTGTGTTTTGAAACTGTAAATTTTTCACTCCTTATAATTCTTCTCTTATCTCTCTAAATAAATGAACTAAAATATATATTTTATTTTTTTTATTGAAAATAAGAAAAAGAATTTTAAAAAAATGAAAGAAAACAGGAAAAATATTTCAATTCTATTAAAAATATCCTCTTTTTAATCCATATGAGTATATACTCATTTCCTATAATTATAATATTATAAAAATATAGAAAAATTTATTATAGGAAGAAATATATTTAAAGGATAAGTTTTTCGATTTCACATCGAATAAGAATTCCAGCGGATTTCAAATAACGAAAATTAGAATCAAATAATGGAATCCAACGGATTCTGAAAATATATATATAGTATTAAGAGAAAACAGTATACATTTAAATGAAATTTTTTTAATATTAAAAAAAAAAAAATAGTATAAATAAAAATCCACCTACCCTTGTCTTAAAGAATGGACAGGAAATGCTGCTGCAGCTACAACCTCCGTTTTTACAGAATCCTTCATTAAAAAAAATATTAAAAAAATTAAATAAAAAAGATTATAAATTTTTTTTTTTTTAATACGCATTTAAAATTTCAAATAATTATTTTTTCTTCTTTCCTAGCATGATAAAAAAATATAAAAAATTTATTATTTCAAAAAATCTACATTTATTTCAATACATTCTCCAATCTCTTGTACTACCTCTTTCTCCTCTTCGTAGACGTTTTTTTTTTAAAATATATAATTTATAAAACGTACATTCTGTCGAACTTTGAATACAAGTATAGCCACTTGTGGGAAATTCACTCGAAATATAAAAGAAGATTTTTCATTAAAAACAGGATGAAATGTATTTGTTGATGCCACAGAAGGTGTTTTATAACGACAAAGATCTTCTTTATCTCCATAAATTCCAATAGAAATGAAAGGAGAATTTGTTGCTCTCTCTTTTGAAGAAATATAAGAAGGATTACGAACGAGATGCGATCCACGACGAAGGGCTAACTTAGAACAAGGAATTTGATGCGCAGAGAAAATCTTAAAAATATACGCAGAAAAAAAAAATATTGAGGAGAGAAAAAAAAAGAAAAGAAATGAAAGGAGAGAAAAAAAAAATTTGGTTCCCTTTATATATATTTATTATTATTATTATTTTTTTTTTTTAAATTTTTTCATGCCAGAATTTTGTAAAAAAAAAAAAATTCGTTCTTCTCAATTCTTCTTTTCATACTATATTTATAATTTATTTTTATTTTTTCTTTTTACTTAAAAAAAAATTAAAAAATATATACAAATTCAATGTATATCTCTATATGATTATCCTGCACTGTCTCCATATATATATTTTTCTATAAAAAAATGAAAAGAATTACATACTATATATATTTTTTTTTTCTTTTAAACTTTCAATCTCCCTTTTCATTCTCTATTCTTAGTATTGTCTCCTCCAATGTATTCATAAATTCTCTTTTATATATTATAATTTTCTACAGATTCATAAATTCTCCTCTAGAATCCTTCTTTCCTCTTCTCTATTCATTGTTTTATTTATAAATTCATCTACTTGAATGGAGAGTTTAATGGGTGTTTGGCCTCCTCTGAGAGAATTAAGAGGATGAGGAGAAAATGTAGTTTTCTTCAGAATATCAGGTTTCAAGACATAGCCACCTGCTCGACCACCAGAAATAGAAAATCTATAATAGAATTCAAAATAGAAATAAAATATATTTTAAAAAAAAAAATTTTGTACAACTCTTTCATCTTTTCAATATATTTTAAATAACAATTTTTTTTTTTATAAACTGTATGGAATTTCTCTTTTTATAGTATTTATATAACCTTCCTTCTGCAAGAATTGTGGCTAATCCAAAAGATTGATAATTTAAAGCCACCATTTGAACTCCTTGTAACCAAAGAGGCATTGGATTGAAGTTTGAAGAGGCGAGACGTGTGGCTGAAGAAAATAAAAAAATCTTTGAAAATATTTTTTTTAAAGAAAATGTGATGTTTTTGGTGAGGAAGGAGAAGGATATATTTTATAAATTTTTCTTTTTTTTTAATCCACTTTTCTATAATTTCTTCTTTTCTTTCCAATTTTTTTCTTTTTTTTAAATATATTTCTTCATTTCTTCTTCAATAATTTACCAGATGGAAATACACGAAGCATATTATGTTGTAAGAATTTTTGAAGGCCATCATATTCTACTTTGATAAATTGCAAATATTGCTTCTCTGACATTGTAAAAATAATTCTCTCTGAAAAAAATAAGATATAGAATATAAAATATATATCCTTTGAATCTACCAAGAAAAAATAAAAAATTCTAGACAGTGAAAAAAATGGAAATTTCATTCCATTCAAATATAATTTTATTATTATTTTTTATATAAATTACACTTGGAATTTTTCTTTATTTATTTAAATAAATTAAACAAACGTGAATAGACAAGATGAGGATCTTGTAATTTTTTTGTAGGCAAAGCAATGCATCTGGAAAACTGGAAAAAAATTATTTTTATATAATTTTAATAAATGGATTATATTTATTTATATAAAAATTTATTATAAATAAAACATAGAATGAAAGAGAACTACCATACATATAATCCATGTAAACAAAATTAAAGAAGAGAGAAGAGGAGGAGGGAGAGAGGAGAGGAGGGGAGAGGAAGAAGAGGAGAGAAGAGAGGAGGAGAGAGAAGAGAGGAGGAGAGAGAAGGAGAGAGAAGGAGAGAGAGGAGAGAGAGAGGAGGAGAGAGGAGGAGAGAGGAAGAAGAAGAGGAGGAGAGAGGAAGAAGAAGAGGAGGAGAGAGAAGAGAGGAGGAGAGAGGAAGAAGAGGAGAGAAGAAGAAGAAGAAAAGGAGGAGAAAGAAGAAGAAAAAGAATTTCAATTTAAATAAAAAATAAATAAAAATTGCAATGTAATTACACTTACATGACTACTTTCCATGTCTTTTCGTGAATGAGGATATAAATTATTAGTTAAAGAAGTCACACTATTGATGGGAAGATCTTCTGAATCACTTTTTTCTACGGTTGATTGGAGACATAAATCAAGAAACTGAGAAATACAAAGTAAAAAAAAAATAAAAATAAAAATTTTCTAAAATAAATAAAACTTTTTTTAATTTTTTCCAAAGTAAAAAAAAAGAAATCTTTCATCAACTTCTATCTTAGAAAAAATCTCTTTTAAAAAAATTACAAACAAAAATTAAACGTATTCTTTCTTAAACTTTGTCTTCCTTTTATACAACTTTTTTTTTTTTTGATTAAAAACAAAACTTTGCTTCTCATAAAAAATTATATGTTTTCTCTTCAGTATTTCAATATATATTCACTTCTTCTTTCAAAATTATTTTGTAGTATTATTCTTTTATAAAATAGTTTTAATAATAAATTTTACCTCTTCTTCTTCATTACTATCATCGATGACTCCATTCATTTCAGTGGGAAATTTTGCTTTTATAAGAAAATAACCTTTCAAACTTTCCGGAGAAAGATGCATCGTTTCTGAATCTATTAAAATATTTTATTTAAAATAAAAATATATAAATAAAATATATTGGAATTTATCACAAAATAAAAACATAAGAAATCAAGTAAAAATACATAAATAAAATATATTGGAATTTACCACAAATAAACAAACGATCTCCTAAAATTGTTTCCAAAATTTGAGCAACTTTTTCTGCTGTTTGATCATTGCAACGCATTTCCAAAGAAAGAATGACAGGATAAGGAGATACCTGCATAATAGTATAATAAATAAATAAATAAATAAATAAAAAAAAATAAAAAAATAAATAATACTAAATAAATCATAATAATAAATAAAAATAATAAATAAATCATAATAATAAATAAAAAAAATAAAAAATAATAAATAAAAAATAAAATAAAAATTTCTTTTGATTCATTTTCATAACAAAATTTTTCATTGAAAAAACTGAATTTATTTTTTTTTACTCTTTCCAACACCTTCATTTCTAAATATATATATATACCTCTACTAGGATTATTTTTTTAAAATTTCTTTTTTTGTTTTCTATATTTTGTAGTTTCTTTCTCTCTTCTTCACAATAGTTTCTCCACGCATCATTTCTCTCAAATTTTCTTACTTCAAAAGCATAATTATTGCAAGCTTGAATCACAGCTATAAAAGAAATTCTTCCAGATAAAGCATAACCTCCTCCAAATCCATGATAAAGAACAGGTTCTCCGTCTGGCCCATCCCACACATCTAATTCCACACAACGACAACCTCTTAATAAAACATCGATGTATTGCCCCACAGAACATTTTCCCATCACTTGATCGCCAGTTAAATATGTATTGTGAGAACTGGCTATCCAATAAGAGGAAAGAGAATGCTTCATATCCTGTGGAAATGGAAAAAAAAATGAGAAGGGAAGGAGGAGGAGAGGGGAAGGAAGGGAGGAGGAAAGGGGAAGGAAGGGAGGAGGAGAGGGGAAGGGAAGGAGGAGGAAAGGGGACGGGAGGGAGGAGGAGAGGAGAAGGAAGGGAGGAGGAGAGGGGAAGGAAGGGAGGAGGAGAGGGGAAGGAAGGGAGGAGGAGAGAAATGAAAGAAATAAAATTGAGGAGAATGGAGAGAGAATTGCGGGGAAGAGGAATGAGATGCAAGGAGAGATATAAAAATTAAATTAAGAAAAGAGAAAAATACAACGAGAGAGAAAAAGATAAAATGGAAATAAAAAAATAAAAAACATAAAATAGAATGAAAAGGATAACTAATAAAAGAAATAGTTCAATATCAAGAAAAAATTTAAGAAAAAAAATATTTACCTCCGTACGACATATTCGAGATTCTTCATCTAAGAAATTATTTAATTCAGAACTTAGTAATAAACTAAATCCCATGTGTGTTAGACCATTCTGATAAAGTATACAAAAGAAATATATAGTTGAATACATTATAGAAAGAAGAAATACAGACAAAATTCTCCACATAAAATAGTAAAAATAATTATTTTGATTTTGTTCACCTTTTCTTTGAATGGAATTTCTAATCCATCAAATGCCTCCAAAAAGCTTTGCATCTCTTTTGGATTCTTTAGTAATTGAATTTCAGTGAGAAAACGTATAAATCCTATAAAAATATATAAATAATTAAGACGATGAAGAGGGAGAGGTGAGAGGGTCGCCTCGGCTTATGCTGTTTACTATAAAATTCCAAAAGAAATTTTTTTTTTACAAATTGTTTAAAAATGATTAAAAAAAGAAATACCTTCACGATCCATTAAAGAAGTATTTTTATTAGCATAAGATGAAAATTGTGGAAGAAGTTCTGGAAAAACTAAAATTTCTTTTATAAGCTGTAAAAGAAAAAGAGGAAATGAAAAGAATATTATAAAAAAATTTGGAAATGTGTGAAATTTATTTTTTTTTTAAATGAAAGATACCATTGAATTTTAATAAAAAAAAAATTGAAAAAAATTTATTTTTTTTTAATTGTATATAAATATATCCATATTTATTTTTATATAGAATTTTAATTTCTTTAAAAATTTTTTTTTAATGAATACTGCTAGAAATTATTTTTATATTTCATTCTTCTCTCCTTTTTTTTTAATACTTCTTCAGTAGTTTCTTCATCTTATTAAAACGAATTCACAGTAGAAAATTATATTAAAAATTAAATAAATTTAAAAGGATTTTAACTATATAATTCATCTATGAAAAGAAACTTCTTCATACCTCCCAAAATACATCTTCTTCTAATACTCCTGCTGCATCTTTATCATGGCGAAGAAATAATTCTTCAATAAAACGTTGCTCTATGCTGACATTCCAATATCTTAATATATATTCCACACTTTGAATTGTTTTTCCTTCTAAAAAAAAAAAATATATTTTAAATATTAAATTATTTTCTGATAAAAAAAAACTTGAAAAAAAAATATTTAAGAAATTTTTTCATAAAACTATAGTTTGAAAAAACTGAAAATTTACAAAAATCTCACAAAGTGAAATATTCAACATTTGAATAAAGATTCTCTTTTTTTTTTCCTCAAAGTATTGTAAATTTTCACTCTTTTCAATTACTTTATTTTTCATTTATATCTTAAATTTTTTTATTTTTAAATATATATTCTTATCATTCTTCTTCCTTCATACCACTTCCACGAAGATTTGGAAGTCCTTCTGTCGCCTCTGTCAAATCATAAATTAAATTTCTTCCTAAAGTTTTCCGTTTGATAGATTTTTGATGAAGATGAAGAAGTCCAGCCAACCATAATTTCCATTGCTAGAGGAATGAAATAAAAAATAGAGAAAAAATTATAAAAAAAATAAAGAAATTATAAAAAAAATTAAAGAAAAATGAAGAAATTATAAAAAAAATATTAAAAAAATGAAGAAATTATACATAAAATTATAAAAAAAATAAAGAAATTATACATAAAATTATAAAAAAAATATATATAAAATAAAGAAATTATAAAAAAAATATAAAAATAAATTAAAGAAAAATAAAGAAATTATAAAAAAAATGAAGAAATTATACATAAAATTATAAAAAAAATAAAGAAATTATATAAAAAATTATAAAAAAATTAATAGGGGATTACCTCTTCATTTGTACAAGCAATACGAAGAGGGATAGAACATTGAATATCGATAGCAAATGAAGCCTTATCTTTAAACTGAAAAATTGTTAAAATAAAACTTTATACAAAATTATAAAAGTAGAAAGATTGAAAATTCATAGATTACATCAAATTTCAACCAAAAGAAGATCTACATTGAAATAAAAAGATGTGAAGAAAAAATTAATTACAAAAATTTTGATGGATATTCTTTTCTATAGCTTTTAATTCATAATTTTCAATTATGTTTCTCTTTATAAAAAAATTTCATAATTTTTATATTATCTCCTTTTTTCTCTATCAAAAATGATACTCCCCCCGCAGACATATCGCATTGGAGAAATTTTTATATATTTCTTTCAAATTTTTATTGAAAATTTTATTTTTTCTACATATTAAATCTTCTATCTTCAATTTTTAAAATTTCTTAATTCGTTCTTCTATAGTCATTCTTCTCTACAAATTATTTCTAACTTTTGAAAAATCACTGTCTGTTCCAGGAATGATGCGAGTAACTTCAGCTAAATAAACTAAAGTTATATATTAAAAAAAAAAAATTTACAGTATTTTCAAAACCAAAAAAAAAAGAAAAGAAAAATTTGATTTTAGACAAACTATTTTTTAAAATGAGTCTTCAAATTGCATGGCATTTCAACTCTACAAAAAAATAAATAATACTGTGAAAAATCAAAATCTTTCACATTGAAGAAACTCAATAAGTGTTTTAACAAGTCTTCAAAGTTCAGAATATAATCAAACAGAGAATAAAACATGTTTAATAAAAAAATAGATTTGGATGATGGTTACTTTATCTTTTTTTTTAGAAGGAAAGGTTATCAAACTATATATTCTTTTAAAAGGGGATATTTTATTATATTTTGTTTTTTTATGTATTCCTTTTTCATATTTTATTCATTTTTCTATTCTCAATTTATTTTTCAATTATGAATTCCTTTTTCATAGTCTAATAATTTCTCATAATCCATTCCTTTTCACTCCCTCTTCAACTTGCTGATCTTAACAAGTGTATTACAAATCTGCTTTACTTGTGCTAATAGAGGCAGATTTCTTTGGAGATTTCCATTTCAAGGCCAAAACTGCTGTATCCATCCAGAAAAAACGAGAATGAGGCTTCTTTAATGAATTTGAGCACCATTTTAACAATGTGCTTCCTGTTCTCAACTGAAATACAGAGAAAGTGATGATATTTAGAGAGAAATTTGTTTTAATTCTATTAAATTATGAATAATAAAGTACTACATACGAAGCATTCTTTAAGAGGAGAGACAAACATTATCTCCTTCGAAAGAAATGCTTAGAAAATGTGCATAGACATTGAAAATAAGAGAAAAAATGGGGAGAAAATATGAAACGAAGGGAAGAGAAAATATACATCGTATGAGAAAAAGAGGTAATGCCAATCAAAAATGACTCTCACTGTATATACACTCTAGAGAGAGATTTAAACACACCGAGGAAACAGCCGTTGCAATATCCACCTCCTCAGTAAGAGTTTTGAGAGAGTTTGCCATTGAAAGAAATACAGAAAATAGGCAGTTGTATAAGCGTGGATAGGAAGGAAGATAAGAGAATAGACTTTGGTTTTGGAGTCCCTCTTATAAGAGTTAATTCATCATTTTCTGTAACAAAGTTCATAGAAAACAAGAGAGAGGGGTCCATTTGTTTTACTACGTTTTTCATGCAAGGGATAGATCACGAATAGAAACGCTCTTTTGTAGCATAAAACAAAGCAATTTTTTCTGTAAGGAAAGGAGTATGATGCAAATGAAATTCATTCACTTGAGGAATATTTTAAACGGTGGGAATCAAGCAATGCATCCAGAAATTTAATTAGATTTCTCTTTTTCCTAGTGTAGAATAACAAAAATCTATTTAATACAAAGGACACAGCGTATGAGAAACCTCAGTTGAAAAACAAAAATAAATAGTATGTCCAAGAGAAAACAGAAGCAGAATTCCTACGTTGATGCTTTCAGGATCAAACTCTTTTTGGGAAAAAGAGAATAGTAGGACAAAGAAACATGCAGAAGTAAAGCATGCACAAAGTAAGTGAAAATTTGTTTCACATACATTTGAACTCCTTTGTGAGACCTTATAATAAATCTTCTCAAATCTCAGCAGATAAAAACCTTTTTCGGATCAACATCTCGGGTGTACATACAGTCGTGCAAAATTTTTTGTCTCGATTCGGGTATTATTTTTTGCTATTTTTCTGCCAATTTCAATCCTTCCTTACGTAAGCAAAAACATTGGAAAAAAATTGCAAAAATGCACATAAACATACCCCGTCAACAAATCAAAAGGTTCGCTGCGCAAAATTACTATGATTTACACACTATAAGATTGCTTCATAGGTCTTGGTATTCAATAACGGCCTACGACACGTAAAGTCACCAAACAGAAACCATGCATAACAAATAAACTGGCAAAGGGAAGGAGCTGTGCTGCCTCACATCTTATCCTACCTCTAACACAGGCAAAAATTAACCAGAAACTTTGATGTGGGATTTATCAGAGTGGCCAGCCGCTTGAAAATTACTCGATACATTTTACAAGAAAGTAAAAATAATCAGCACAAAAATGAGCCAGCTCCACAATTCTCGACTTTTGAAATACATAGTTTTATTATAGAACACTCTTCTTCATTCTTTCTATCCTTCTGCTTCATTTCTTCCGCGAAAGAATGCACGAATTGTCTCTCCGAAGAAAACTTATGCGATAAATTGAAAAAAGATAGGAGCAACAATGGAAATTTACTTACTAAAAGAACGCCCTTTTCTGCATGACATGGCTCCCATGCGTCTTTCCAAGGCATTTAATCCTTTTTTACTTCAAGGTAGTAAATCATTGTTTCGTTACGCATAGGGTGACGCCTCACCTTTTTTGGGGCGTTGCGAAATGTAACGTATTAACAAGAGAAATTCTCCGACTTTAGATACCCACAAGTTTCATGAAAATGCGATACTAACGTTAAGCGATTATCTGCCATAGTTTAGTCCTTTGAGCAAAGTTTTGAAAAATATGAAAAATATTTTCTATAGGGTTACTTCTTGAAAAGTGGAAACATTTTCAACGTATACAAAACTGCCGGGCTTCTTCTACAGATCTCCGCACGATAAATAGTTGCGTTGGCAGTTTTGACAATATACTCCTTCTCCAAATGGCTGTAAATTAACGCAAAGTCACTCCAATTTTGTCGGTTTACCATGACGGCCTGCCATAGCTGAAGTTGCATCACTGCACAACAGAGTCATTTAACCGCAATGGGGTAGTGTAATACTATCCACGAGCGCGCACTGGAGTGTTTAAAACAACGCTTTTCTGCACCTTTGTTTTCTCATCAATCGAGTGTATTTCATTGCTGTACCCAATCACAACTAGTCTATTTTTCTTAGCAGGTGTGATGAATTTATTTCTTATCTTTGTGTGATGCAGAGCAGTAGGGTGAGAATGGCGCTGCAAAATGTGTTTTTGGCCTGCAAACAAATCTACAGGTTATAATAATTAGAGCATTTGTGAGACACCAAATTTGACCTGCATCATACTACGTAACGAATAGAAGGAATAATTTGTAGCGTATGATGAATGCATACATTAGCACATGACGTAAACTAGTTATAAATTTGGTTTCTTTGTCATACAAACAAAGCGTGTAATGTGTGATAATGTCTATTTGAGGTGTTACACATAAATTATTGAAATTGTTCAACGATCTTGACTATATTTGAAGACTAACAAAACAATCTTTCTCTAAATACATAAATCGATAATGTCACGAGTGTTATTTCTTACAGCTGGACTCATATGCTGCTCTTTTAAAATAGCATCAGAGTCAATGAAATAAAATAGAAAAATCAGGACAAGGACCGCTGAATACATAATGGTTTTTATCGTTTATTTTGTGCTTATTATGTTAGTGAAAATTGGCATTATTGCCTTTATTTAGTAGCATATTGTTATGGGAAAAAACCATGAAAAACAGCAAGTTAACATAGAATTTGTGCTTCTGCTCTTCCACCCATTAAAGAGAGGTCACGTGGAGTTCTTCTCGATTATATAAAAAATAGGGTATAGGCAAGGATATTATCTAGGTTTTTTCTGTCATTATCTAATATTTATAGCACGTAATTTTTTTATTATTGTGATAAATTTGAGCCACTTTTGTTTTTCCACCATTGCGGGAACTCCTTGCCATATGCAGTATCAATTGTACTTTGTTGCATCATAATGTCACAAATGCTGAGGCGGAAGTAATTCTTCTTAATGAACAAGGTATGTTTCTCTATTTCCTATTTTTGGTGCATGCCACTTTCACTCATTTAAAAATCTTTTGTTACAACATGTCCAAATACGAAATGACTTGCAACTACAAAGTTAAAATATTTTTGTAGCAAATGAAAAGTAAATACAAATATTTGTCTCTAATGATAGCTAGCTTGAAAATTTGTTGAAAGTTATTTTACTTACACAAAGAATTTCCGTAAATACTCAGAATTTTACTACCTTTTACAATGTTATTAATGTAATAAACTCACCAATATCTGCGTCAATATATCTGCTCAAAACAAATTCGCGCATTGTTTTTACTTTTCGCAATCTTACTAACTTTAGGGCTGCGAGTGTACGACATTTTTTATACACAAAGTTACGTTTTTCATGACGCATTGAGAAATCTAGACTTCAATTTTGAGCTAAGCCAATTCACCACGAAAAGCCATTAAACAAATTTTTATTGACTGGTGTTAGATACTATCATACGCTGGTTGAATATATGAGGAGACTCGCAAACGTCTAGACAAAAATAGTATGCACTCGCTATTTTTGTGTTATTTTAGTCGAAGAACTTATGGAAATGGGAAGGAAATGGATGCCGTAATGAAACTGAACTCACGTATCATGTACTAGAAAGATCATATAAATGCGTCTACTTATTGCAATGTTCCTTAAGTTCTAGATAAAAAAGATTTCTTAGAAGATATTGCCAATATTCTCTGAGTAATTTAAACAAACACCCATTAACTATGCATCACGGTATCACAACTTACAAGAATTGACAAGCAACGTAATTTGCAAACGAATGGAAAGTTACATTTAAAACAATCTCGTAAGGAGGGAATTCGTTTTTTAATATTTTTCTCGCTGGTCAGCTGTCTGTACTGCTACCTACATATTTTTGTTGAAGAAGATTGCCTGCGACAAAAATTTTGGGCAAAATGAATGGAAATGTAGCAGCATGAGGTAAAAAATAACTTTGTACATACAAATTGAATTTGCATTTCTCTCTTTGACACACTTGCAATCGTGTTTTGGTACACGGCTACTATTTCTGAACTGTATGCACCGTCAGCCGGGCATCCCCTATTAACCATTTCATTTCAATAAGAATAAATATTCTCTTCGATGTACCTTTTGGACTTGACGGCTACTGCTTAGTTGCATTATATTGGATGTCTCAACAGCAAATCGAAAACACAAAACGATGTCTTTTCGACCTTTGTTACGACGGTTTACGGATGGGTCCGTCTGATATAGATTCATTTTCTCTTGAGTGTTTTTTTTCCTCTTTTGTTCTCCCTCTTTTCTTAAGAGGATTAATAACGAGTTTTTTTGATGCTCATTTCGTCGGTTCAACATCTCGGTGAACCTTCTAATCCATTTTAAACAATGGTCGAATTCTCCCCTTACCCCGGTGGTGCCACCTCTGAATCATTTGGAGAGGAGCTTGATGAGTCCGATGAAACTTTGGATTCGGATTGTTTCGAGGAATCTACTTATGTACGTGTAGCAAGTATGAGAAGACAAGGATGCTTTTTATTGAATAGTATTTGGCTCCATTGCTATCATTAAATTCTCATGACCCATGTAGGCTCTGGAAAGGCATATGCTTCTGTTTAAGAACTTCTGGAAGAAACTAGTTTTCTTTTTCTATAGATACAATTATAATTCATTTGTTGCTGCGTCCATTACCGCTTTTCCTTTCTCTCATTTCGAATTTTTTGTTAGAAAAGAGAAAATAGTTCAGGGAATGAATGTTCTGAGCCTTCACAATAGTTGCTTTTTTGCAATGTCTATGGAAGAAACAGATCCTATCTCTTATACGTTGGTTTTGATCTGCTTCAAAACTGTTGCATGAGATGGATAGACATTGTACTTAAGCAAGCAATGGCAAGAAAAATCGAATTTCTACTTTCTAGCCACGTGCCACCCATGACTACTTTTTTGTATTGGGGGGAATCATCAAGATAAAAAACTATACCTATCTTTTCTAATTCAAAATAATTTGTATATTATACTGTGTTTCTTTCAGATTGTTTTGCTATATTCATTGTTTCATTTGTATAATTCAGACAACTTGGATTGAATGGTTTTGCTCTCTTGGAGGCCATGAATATTTTGTACAAGTAGATGAAGATTATATCCGTGATGAATTTAACTTAAAAGGTTTGCAAATATATTTTGGAAATAAAAGGATATATAAAAAGTAAATGCATTGCACTTGTTTTTATTCTCAAAGGTAAAGTTTTGAGAGATTGTAAAAACATTGTAATAGACTTTGTTTTGCCTTGCATGGGCTCGTATGCTTCTCAGAAGCATTTATTTTCTTCCCATTTATATTTCATTCTTTAGTTCCTCTTGTTATTTCTTTTTCTCAATGCAAATTTTTCTCATCTCTATTTCTTTCTATCATCTCAATTTCTTTCCTTCATTCTTCATCACACCTCAATTCCTCACTTCTCACACCTCAACACACTCTCTCTCTCTCCCACTTCTCACACCTCAACACACTCTCTCTCTCTCCCACTTCTTACACCTCAACATACTCTCTCTCTCTCCCACTTCTCACACCTCAACACACTTTCTCTCTCTCACTTCTGTTCAATTTCTTATGTTTATAGGCTTAAATGAAGCCATTCCTTGCTTTAAACATGCATTATATAGAATTATTAACTGGGAACAGGGATCAGAAAATGTTGAGGCAGATATCATAGAGAAATATGCTGCGTCTTTGTATGGACTCATTCATTCTCGTTTTATTTTAACACCTCGAGGAATGCAATTGATGTCTTTGAAATATAATTTAGAAGAATTTGGAAATTGTCCAAATGTTGCTTGTAATGATGCTGCTGTCTTACCTATTGGACTGCATGATAAACTTTATCAAGATTATACAAAAGTTTTTTGTCCACGCTGTAACGTACGTTATGAGGAGAAAAATGTGAAATATTTGAATTATAAATTATTTTCAAATGAAAGATTCTATAGTTTTAACTATGAAGAATTTTACAGAAGAATTTTTTTTTTAAAGAAGAAGGGATAGTGTGTGATAAATTGAAAAGAATTAAAAAAAAATCTTTATGAATGGATGAAAAATAAATGGAAGATTTAAATTTACTTTTTATATATTTTTATAGGAAGTCTATAATCCTTCTAATGCTCACAATCAATTAGCAAAGTTGGATGGCAGTTGCTTTGGATCAACATTTGCACATCTCTTTTTTCTTCAAAATCCACAAGTAAAATAATTTATTAAAATTTTTCTTTAATAGAAGAAACAAAAGGAAAATTTTTTTTAAGGATTATTTTGATGAATATTTCTGAAAATTATTTTGAGCTATTTTTTCTTTATATTTTTTTTTTTATAATACTATTAAACCTTTTATATTTATTATGTTTTTTATCTATTTTTTTTTTTCAAATTTTTTTTGTTAATTTTGTATTATATTTTTGTAAAATATGTTTATTTCTTGCTAGGGTTTTTCTAAAAATCATCTCAAACTTTATTATTTACCAAAAATATTTGGATTTAAAGTTAATTCCAATATAAAGGATACTTTGCGGTATGAAACACTAAAAAAATAAATTTTATAAATTTTATTTTTATATTCTTTTATTCTTATATTTTTATATATTTTCTTATTTTATTCCATTTTTTATTCTATTTTTATATTTTTTATTCTATTTTTATATATTTTATTCTATTTTTATATATTTTATTCTATTTTTTATTATATTATTTTTTATTGATTTCTTTATAGGAATGCACAAGCAGAGAAGGAAAAACAAAAACAATAAAGAGATATCAAAGAAATAAATTTAAAAAGTTTAATTTTCACGTTTTATTTTGGAAATTCTTTTCTTTTTTTATTTATAATACTGTTAACAAGTAGATTTACGCATTCAATTTTTCTTTTCTTCTTCTCACCAAATTTTTATTTTCATTTTACATAACATAATCATCCTATTCTTATTACTTCCTCCTCTTAACGATGTTTCTCTATTTTTTATTTTTTATATGTTCTTTTTTGTTAGTTTCTTCTTTATTTAGTAGTTTATTTCTTTTCTCTCTTTTTCTTTTATAACAGTAAAATCTAGTTTATTTTGTTCATTTTCAAAAACATATCTATATTTTAAAAGAGAGGTGTTTAATTTCTAAAACAAAAAAGGATATATATAAAAAATAATATAAATTTTAAAGATTTCTACAATGGAATGAATTGTCTGCTGTTGGGAGGATACATCTTTTTAAAAAAATTTATTTTGAAGAGAAGTTGAAAAAGTTTTTCAAATGTGAAGGATTTAATAATTTGATTTGTAATTATTTTTTATTATATTTCTATTTTTATTTCTTAATATAAATAGAAATATTTTATGCTTTTCTACCTCTATTAGTATACCGGAGAAAAAAAAAATTCGTTTCTCTTAATAAATTTTGTATGAAATTCTTCTTTTAAAGTTATAATTCGTTGTGAAATATTCTTTATTTTATATCTTTTTTTAAAGAAATCCACGAGTTTTCTTTCTATTTGTCCATTCTTCATCTACTTCAGATGAAAGGTGTGGAAAATAGGCATACCTAATATATATATATATAACACGTGTGATATTAAAATTCTATTCAGTATAATATTTTTAAGTAGAGTTTATTTTTTATTAATTAAATTATATATATAAATAAATAAATTTTAAATATTTCACCGATGAATAATAGAATCACAGAGACTTCGAGAATCTTCAATAATTTCTGAGAGGAGCAAACCATTAAATGCTGCGCCAGCCAAATGCAGCCAATCAAAATTTTTAAAACAAATTTTAATTAAATTTTCTAAAAGCTGTCGATGACCCACTTTATAGAGAGGGAAACTATGAGGACAGGATTCAGAATATATCTATAAAAAAAAAATTTTTTTTTATATAAATTATTAAACTTGAAGGTGTATAGAGAGGAGAGTAGGAAGAAAAAGTATAAAATTTAAATTTGAAGAAAATATTTTTAAAAGTATATAAAAGTGTATATACTTTTAAAAATAATTATAAAAGAGAAAAAAACTTCAAAATTTCTTCTTTTTAAGGAAATACTAAAATAGTTCACTCATAAGTGGATAATTTTTTTTTTTAATAATAAAATAATAATAATATTCATTTTTTTTTTTACTGTTGTAGGAGGCTCTTCAATGCCTAAATGTGTTTGAAGTAATGAAAGAGAATATTTTTCCAATTCTTGAAGAGAAGATGGCATCGTATTCATTTCTTTGAAAAGGAGACTCAATCTAATTTAAAAAAATAATTTTTAAAAAAAATTCATACCTATAAAAAGATATAAAGCATGTTAAATTCCATCTTAAAAGAATTCTTTAAATTAATTTATACATAAAATTATATAAATATACTGTTTCTTCAAAAAAATCTATAACCGTGTTTCAGATGGATTCAAAATTTCTTTAGAATTTGGGAAAAGATTGGAATCCCACGTCATTCCCATAAAACCATCAGCGGTGTGTGAAGGACAATAATACCCAAGTCCCTATTCATTACAGTATATAGTATTTTAAATATTATAATTTTTTTTTATTAAGTATGTGTATTATATAGATATATAATTTTTTTTATTAAGTATGTGTATTATATAGATATATAATTTTTTTTATTAAGTATATAGTATTTTAAATATTATAATTTTTTTTATTAAGTATGTGTATTATATAGATATATAATTTTTTTTATTAAGTAT